>CAUYON010139286.1:0-20727 GCA_963573935.1 Arctocebus calabarensis
CCTGTGGTCCCAGCTACTTGGGAGGCGGAGGCAAGAGACTCGCTTGAGCCCAGGAATTGGAGGTTGCTGTGAGCAGTGATGCCACAGCACTCTATCCAGGGTGACAGCTTGAGGCTCTGTCTCAAAAAAAAAAAAAAAAAAGTCAATCAAGGGCATCGCCTGTCACTCAAAAGAGTAGGGCACAAGCCCCCTATACTGGAGGTGGTGGATTCAAACCCAACCCTGGCCAAAAACTGCAAAAAAAACCAAAAAACAAAAAAAAAGTCACTCAAGAGAAAACATAATCATATTTGTATTCAACATGCTGGTACAGGTACTGGTTTTTTGTTTGTTTGTTTTGTTTGAGACAGAGCCTCAAGCTGTCACCTTGGATAGAGTGCTGTGGCATCACAGCTCACAGCAACCTCCAATTCCTGGGCTTAAGCGAGTCTCTTGCCTCTGCCTCCCAAGTAGCTGGGACTACAGGCGCAAGGCTCGGCCATTTTTGGTTGCAGCTGTCATTGTTGTTTGGGGGGCCCGAGCTGGATTCGAACCTGCCAGCTCAGGTGTACGTGGCTGGTGCCTTAGCTTGTTGAGCCACAGGCGCCGAGCCGTTTTTTTTTTTTTAAGATGAAAATGGAAGAGTTATTAACTGCATTCTTCAAGCTCATCTTATTGTTAGAATAAAAATCATTGTTTTTATTTTTTTAGAGACAAAGTCTCACCTTATTGCCTTCAGTAGAGTGCTGTGGTGTCACAGCTCACAGCAACCTCCCTCTCTTGGGCTTAGGCAATGCTCTTGCCTCAACCTCCTGAGTAGCTGGGACTACAGATGCCTGCCACAACATTCAGCTATTTTTTTTTCTTTTGGTTGCAGTTTGGCCAGGGCCAGGTTTGAACATGTCACCCTTGGTATATGGGGCTGGCACCCTACTCAATGAGCCACAGGCACCACCCCAGAATTGCTGAATCTTGTGGTTGAGTAGTAATATCTGCTATTTTTAAACAAAGTGTAGCTCTTTGATCTTAAATTACAAAAGATGAAGTTTCCATAGTGTTAGCCATATTTCAGTCATTACATTGACTTTCACTGGACTTCAGATTTAAAATTTCTTTCCAGTATTTCATTATTTAGTGTATTCCTTGGCCCTATTTTATTATTTTTATTTATCTATTCATTTTTCCCTATGGCCCTTTTAGAGGCTTGAGTTATTTGACTGTCATACAGATAGTTATTCTGCCAATTAAAAATTGAGACAGAGTCTCAAAAGCCTGTTACCCATGCCAGAGTATCATGGCATCTGCCTAGCTCACAGCAACCTCAAACTCCTGGGCGTAAGCAATCCTTCTGCCTCAGCCTCCTTAGTAGGGACTACAGGCATGTGCCACAATGCTCAGCTCATTTTTGTTTGTTTTGTTGAGATGGTATCTCAATTTTTTTTTTTTTTTTTTTTTTTTTGAGACAGAGCCTCAAGCTGTCACCCTGGATAGAGTGCTGTGGCATCACAGCCCACAGCAACCTCCAATGCCTGAGCTCAAGCGAGTCTCTTGCCTCCGCCTCCCAAGTAGCTGGGACTACAGGTGCCTGCCACAACGCCCGGCCATTTTTTGGTTGCAGCCGTCATTGTTGTTTGGCGGGTCCTGGTGCTGGATTCGAACCTGCCTGCTCAGGTGTACGTGGCTGGCGCCTTAACCCGTTGAGCCACAGGCGCGGAGCCGGGATCTCACTCTTGCTCAGGCTGGTCTCTAACTGCTGAGCTCAAGGATCCTCCTGTCTCGGCCTCCCACTGTGCTAAGATTACAGGCGTGAGCCACTGTGCACCACCTGAATTTTTTTTTTTTTTTTTTGGTAGTTTTTGGCTGGGGCTGGGTTTGACCCGCCACCTCTGGCATATGAGGCCGGCGCCCTACTCCTTTGAGCTACAGGCACTGCCCAGTGAAAATTTTTTTTTAAAGTTGGTTGTTGTACTAAATGGCATCTATTCTTATTTGGTTTTTAAAGATCTTTGGATAATTGCAAGTGTCAGTAGGGTACAACTGCCTGTTTTTCACTACTAAACAATAACACGTATATTAATGGAAAAAGCTTATGTCAGATAGTTTTACGAGCATAATGGATTAAATTTAACGTCTGAAATAAATTCAAATTTACATTCAGAGGTTTTTTCAAGGCCCTTTTGCCCTTGCTGACTTAATATAATTGAAGTGACGGCATGTTCTGCCAGCGGAGACGCATGCCAAGGCATCACATGACAAATACATGATTAGGTGGAAAAGATAATCATGTTTTCCTATTTTTCCTTAGATTATAAGAACTTGTGTGCCTACTTTATGATCTAACTAAAATGTTCACATTTGTGCCACCATTCCATTTGACAAATAGAGGTTCACTGGTGGAGGGGGGAACCAAAGGCAGTGTGTCCTCGGTTACATGGGAGGAATTGGTCCATGGCCTCAGGTCCATTCCAGAGCAGTTTTTGCTGTTAAATTCTGCTTTGGGCCCAAAGTTTAGTAATATGCATAGAAGCATAGATACATGTTTGTTCCTAATACTGTCTACGTGTAGGAGAATCAATGAGCCTCAATGGGGCCATGATACTGTTACAAAAGGACTTTAAACAGAAATAATGAAATCAAACAAAAATCAACCTTATATGCTAAAAACCTAAATTTTTCACAAATGTAATCTTGCTCTATATTGACTTTTTTACCCTCCCTTTTGGATGACCCTGTGCCTAGAATCATCTTTTCCTTGTACTTTGGAAGTGGAATAGAAATCCTCTATTATGGGTGGTGTCTGTGGCTCAGCGGGTAGGGCGCCAGCCCCATATACCAAGGGTGACAGTTTCGAACCAGGCCCCAGCTAACCAGCAACAAAAAAAATAGCCAGGCATTGTGTATTCAGGAGGCTGAGGCGAGAGAATCACCTAAGCCCAGGAGTTGGAGGTTGCTGTAGTCCCAGCTACTTGGGAGGCTGAGGCAAGACAATCACCTAAGCTCAAGAGTTGGAGGTTGCTGTGAGCTGTGATGTCACAGCACTCTACTGAGGACGATAAAGTGAGACTCTGTCTCTAAAAAAAAAGAAGGAAATTCTCTATTATAGTTACCCTTAACTAAGAATTTTGTTAATTATTACCTATAAACAGTATGCATTAATTTATGTTCTACTGTAATCTGTAATATTCCACTCAAATTTAAATTGTTTCATTAAGAAAACTTTTTTTTTTTGTCCTCCTTAGATACTTTCAGGTGTAAGAGTATGAGCAACATATGTATGATATTGTTTTAAGATACCTGTTTTTGTTTGATTTCATTATTCATAGTGAACTAGTTGCCTTCCAACATTCCCACTGTTTGGGTTCTTCAAAATCTGCCTTAAAAGAAGATGAGACAGAGTCTTCTTCTGATAAAAAGAATTCACCTAAAAGTTGGTCAGTCAAGAAAGATGAAGCAGTGTCCAATGATAAGGTTTGTATTTTGCTTAGAAAGCCATCTCTTATTCAAGCAAGACTCTTCACCAGAGACGTTTGATGCTTCTCCAGGACTGTTGTTAGCTTGCTTAATTTTGGCCATTCCTCAGGTGTTTATTTCTTTTTTTTTCAGTTTTTGGCTGGAGCTGGGTTTAAACCCGCCACCTCCAGTATACGGGGCTGGTGCCCTACTCTTTTGAGCCACAGGCGCCGCCCTTGTTTCTTTTCTTTTCTTTTTTTTTTTTGAGGCAGAGCCTCAAGCTGTCACCCTGGATAGAGTGCGGTGGAATCACAGCTCACAGCAATCTCTAATTCCTGGGCTCAAGCGAGTCTCTTGCCTCCACCTCCCAAGTAGCTGGGACTACAGGTGCCCGCCACAACGCCCGGCCATTTTTTTTTTGGTTGCAGCCATCATTGTTGTTTGGCAGGCCCAGCTAGAGGCGAACCCGCCAGCTCAGGTGTACATGGCTGGCCCTTAGCCCATGGAGCCACAGGCACCGAGCCTTTTTTTTTTGAGACAGAGTCTCACTCTGTCACCCTTGGTAGAGTGCCGTGGTGTCATAGCTCATAGCAACCTCACACTCTTGGGCTCAAGAGATCCTCTTTCCTCAGCATCCTAAGTAGCTGATACTACAGGCACCCATCACCATGCCTGGCTAGTATTTTTTTTGTTTGTTTTAGTAGAGTTGAGGTCTCACTCTTGCTTAGGCCAATCTTGAACTCCTGAGCTTAAGCAATTCACCTGTCTTGGCCTTCCAAAGTGCTAGGATTACAGGCATGAGGACCACACCCAACTCAGGTTTTTGTTTCTAGACAGGGTCCAGGGTCTCACTTTCACCCAGGCTGGAATACAGTGCTGTGATCATAGCTCTTTTTAACCTCTAACTCCTGGGCTCAAGTGACCTTCCAGCCTCAGCCTCCTGGGTAGCTGGGACTACAGGTATGTATCACCACATTGAGCTGATTATTCTTATTTTTTTGTAGAGACAGAGTCATGCTGTATTGCCCAGGCTGGTCTCGAACTATTGGCCTCAAGTGATCCTCCTGCCTGAGCCTCCCTAAGTGCTAGGATTATAGGCATGAACCACCATATCCAGCCAGTTCTTTTAAATTATAGGACTTTGAGGTACTTTTAAAGCAATCTTCTTATTTTTTTCTTTCAAGAAAAAAATTTTGACCAGGTGTGCCTCATACCTGTAATCCTAGCACTTTGGGAAGCTGAGGCAGGCAGCTCGGGAGTTGGAGATCAGCCTCAGCAAGAGTGAGACCTCATCTCTACTAAAATGGAAAAACTATTTCTATTCTACTCCCAGGTACTTGGGAGGCTGAGCAAGAGAATCACTTGAGCCCAAGAGCTTGAGGTTGCTGGGAGCTCAGATACCACAGTACTTTACCCAGGGTGACAATGTGGAACTCTGTCTCAAAAAAATTAAAAAAAAAAAATACAAATTTCTTTTTTTTTTTGCAACTTGATATGTGTTCATTGATTTAAAAAAGCACAAGGGGGCGGCGCCTGTGGCTCATCGAGTAGGGCGCCAGCCCCATATACCGAAGGTAGCGGGTTCAAACCCAGCCTCTGCAAAACTACAAAACAGAAAAATAGCCAGGCATTGTGGCGGGCGCCTGTAGTCCCAGCTACTCGGGAGGCTGAGGCAAGAGAATCACCTAAGCCCAGGAGCTGGAGGTTGCTGTGAGCTGTGTGATGCCACAGCACTCTACTGAGGGCGATAAAGTGAGACTCTGTCTCTACTAAAATAAATAAATAAATAAATACAAAAACAATACAGAAATGTACACCCAGAAAATGTCACCCGACCGCCTGGGCTTAGCCACTCTTTCCTGCAACCTCCACCCCCCAGCAGTCTTTGGACAATCCCAGGTAATGTGTCGTTGAGTTTACCTACAGACATCTCTATGTGGAGACATGCATGCTGATGAATGAGTGATAAATGGGGTTTTATTATATAAGTAAACCTCTAGGCTGAGCGTGGTGGCTCACGCCTGCAATCCAAGCACTCGGGAGCCCGAGACAGGTGGATCGCCTGAGCTCACAAGTTTGAGACCAGTCTGAGCCAGGGCCAGACCCTACCTCTAAAAATAGCGAGGCCTTGTGGGTGCCCGTAGTCCCAGCTACTTGGAAGGCTGAGGCAAGAGAATCGCTTAAACCCAAGAGTTGGAGGTTGCTGTGAGCTGTGATGCGGTGGCCCCGTGCCGAGGGTGACAAAGTGAGACTCTGTCTCAAAAAATGAAAAGAAAAAGAAAAGAAAACCTCAAACATTCACTATTTGCCAAGATGGCCAATTTAAATATTCATTCTGTAGAGAGAAAGCTAATGCCAGGCTATGGACTGTACTGGAGTCCAGGAATTAGGCCTTTCGGACATTGCCCGTTCTATGTAGAATGTCTTCCAGCATCTTTACCGTGAAGATGCAGAAGCTATGGCAGGAGTGGGTGCTTTTTCCTCAACTAAAGGCTTTAAGTAAAAATCTTTTCTTTTCCCGTTTTTAAAAAGGTAAATTAAAATACACTTACCATCTGATTTTAAGTGAGGAATGGGAAGAACATGCTTTAATTCAGCAAATTTTAGAAAAATTTATTTTTTGACACAAAGCCTTGGCTCTATCACCCGGGCTAGAGTGCCATGGCCTAAGCCTAGTTCACAGCACCCTCAAACTCCTGGGCTCAAGCAATCCTTCTGCCTCAGCCTTCCAAGTAGCTTAGACTACAAGGGCCCACCACAACACCTGGCTAATTTTTCTATTTTTAGTAGAGATGGGGTCTCTTTGTTATGCTCATCTCAAACTCCTGAGCACAAGCCATCCCCCCACGTCAGCCTCCTGTTGCTACAGAGTCCTAAAATTACAGGCATGATCCACTGTGCCGGGCCAACAAATTTAATTTTTTTAAAAAGTTTCATTTCCATATTATGGTTTTTCACTTATAGAGCCAGGGAAGAAGGAAAGAAAAGGAAGACGGAATTGTTAAGAGCAGTTGGTTCTGGCGGTACCCGTAGGTCAATGGGTAGGGCGCTGGCTACATACACCAAGGCTGGCAGTTCGAACCCAGCCCCGGGCCAGATAAAACAACAGTGACAGCAACAACAAAATAGTCAGGCATTGTGGCGGGCGCCTGTGGTCCCAGTTACTTGGGAGGCTGAGCTCAGAGAATCACTTAAGCCCAAGAGTTTAAGGTTGCTGTGAACTGTGACACCATGGCACTCAACCAAGGGCCACAGCTTGAGACTGTCTCAGAAAAAAAAAAAAAAAAGAGCAGTGGTTCTTTCTCAAATCATATTCTCCAGACCTGTTACATCAGCAGCACCTGGGAACTTGCTAGAAATGCAGTTTCTCAAGTCCATCCAGGAGCTCTTGAATCAGAAACTGGGAGAGGGGCCCAGCAATCCGTGTTTTCCTGAGGGCTTCAGGTAATTCTGATGCATGCTCTGATTTAGGCCAGGCACAGTGGCTCATGCCTGTAATCTTAGCACTCTGAGGCCGAGGCAGGTGGATTGCTTGTGCTCATGAGTTCAAGAGCAGCCTGAGCAAAAGGGAGACCCCATCTCTACTAAAAAGATAGGAAAACTGAGGCAAGAGGATCGCTTGAGCCCAAGAGTTGGAGGTTGCTGTGAGCTATGACCTCACAGCACTTTGACCTCACAGCGCTCAAGGGGAACAGGTGAGACTCTGTCTCAAAAAACAAGAACCTCTGATTTAGGGAAAGAAAGACTTACCTTAGTTAAATGACATCCTCCCTTTTGGTTTCTACACTTGGAAATGTTGATTTAGTCTTCACAGCTCAATTATTTTTACAGTATCTGTTCCAGAGAGGGCTGGAGCCTTCTTCTCTAGATTCTGTTATTAACTGAAACCACTTTCTCTTTTCTCTGTGTATCCTATCAGTCAGCTTTAGGTGAGGCACCCCTTAAGCCTGCCAAGTGATTTGTTTGTTTATTTATGAGACAGAATGTCCCTATGTTGCCCTTGGTAGAATGCCTCATGTCATAGCTCATAGCAACCTCAAACTATTGGGCTTAAGCGATTCTCTTGCCTCAGCCTCCCAAGTAGCTGGGACTACAGGCGCCCACAACAATGCCCGGCTTTTTTTAGTTGCAGTCATGATTGTCGTTTTTAGTCCAGGCTAGGCTCAAACCTTCCAGCCTTGGTGTATGTGTCCAGTGCCTTACACACTGAGCTATGGGCACCAAGCCTGATATATTTATTTTTAATTAACAAATATTTTATTATTATTATTATTATTTTTTGTAGAGACAGAGTCTCACTTTATTGCCCTCGGTAGAGTGCCGTGGCGTCACGCAGCTCACAGCAACCCCCAACTCCTAGGCTTAGGTGATTCTCTTGACTCAGCCCCCTGAGTAGCTGGGACTACAGGCACCTGCCACAATGCCCGGCTATTTTTCTGTTTTGCAGTTGGGCTGAGGCTGGGTTTGAACCCACCACCTTAGGTATATGGGGCCGGCGCCCTACTCGCTGAGCCACAGGTGCCACCCTAACAAATATTTTAAACATACAAAAAAAGAATAAAACAAGCAATTTTGTACCTACATTCATATTTAACATTTTACTTTTTTTGTATGTTTGCTTTATTTTTCTTTTTAAGGAAATTGTTGGAGATGAAGTCTAAGTCCTATAAGCATTCTCAACTATCCACTCTCCCACCAATTAACCATTGTCCTAAAATTGACTTTTATGCTTTCACCACATAAAAGTATATGTATAAATGTTACATAGTGTTTTTGTGTCTTAAAAATGTACATAAATGGGCTTGGCGCCTGTGACTCAACGGGCTAAGGCGCCAGCCACATACACCTGAGCTGGCGGGTTCGAATCCAGCCCTGCCCGCCAAACAACAATGACAGCTGCAACCAAAAAATGGCCAGGCCTTGTGGCGGGTGCCTGTAGTCCCAGCTACTTGGGAGGCGGAGGCAAGAGACTCCCTTGAGCCCAGGAATTGGAGGTTGCTGTGAGCTGTGATGCCAGAGCACTCTATCCAGGGTGACAGCTTGAGGTTCTGTCTCAAAAAAAATAAATGGTAAAATATTGCATATATCCTTTTGCAATATGATTTTTCCTACTCTGTTGATATTTTGTGATATTTATCCATGCTGGTATTTGTTGACATAGTAGCCCAAGTCTATTTTATTTTATTTTATGAAAGTCTCACTCTGTCACCCTGGGTAGAGTGCTATGGTGTCCTAGCTCACAGCAACCTCAATTCTTGGGCTTGAGTGATCTTCTTGCCTCAGCCTCCTGAGTAGCTGGGACTACAGGGGTATGCCATAATGCCCAGCTTTTTTTTTTTTTTTTAGTAGAGATGGCATCTGGCTCTTGCTTAGCTGGTCTTGAACTCTTGAGCTCAAGAAATCTGTCCACTTGGCTCCTAGAGTGCTAGGATGATTACAGGCATGAGACACCACATGTGGCCAAGTCTGTTCATTTTACTGTTGACTGATCTGTAGTCTGTTAAAGGAATAAAACTCAAATTTAACGAGTCCCTACTGCTGGGGAGTGAGGTGTTTCTATACTAGCGTGGACATCCTTGTTCACCTCTTCGTGCTTACAGACAAGAATTTCTTTTCTTTTCTTTTTTTTTGAGACAGAGTCTTAAGCTGTCGCCCTGGGTAGAGTGTTGTGGTGTCACAGCTCACAGCAACCTCCAACTCCTGGGCTTAAGTGATTCTCTTGCCTCGGCCTTCCAAGAAGCAAGGACTATAGGCACCTGCCACAAAGCCCAGCTATTTTTTTTTTTTTGGGTTGTAGTTGTCATTGTTGTTTGGCAGGCCCAGGCTGCATTCGAACCCACTAGCTCTGGTATATGTGGCTGGTGCCTTAGCTGCTTGAGCTATAGGCACCAAGCCAAGAATTTCTTTCTTTCTTTCTTTTTTTTGTTGTTGAGACAGAGTCTCACTACATTACCCTTGGTAGAGTGCTGTGGTGTCATAGCTCACAGCAACCTCAAACTCTTGGGCTTAAGTGATTCTCTTGCCTCAGCTTCCCAATTCTCTTGCCTTGTAGCTGGGACTACAGGCACCCACCACAATGCCTGGCTATTTTTTGTTGCAGTTGTCATTGTTGTCTAGCAGGCCTGGGCTGGGTTCAAACCCGCCACCCTTGGTGTATGTGGCTGGTTTTGTAATCACAGTGCTGCAGGCGCCAAGCCAGATAAGAATTTCTTTAAGGTCGTTACCTACAACTAGTGTCTTCATCATAAATGGGATCTTCATTGCAGCTCTTTTATGAAGAAAACAAGCTCGGGTAAACTTACTTCTGGTGTTATTTAATCTTGAGCATTAAATTAGACTGACCTAGGTGTAAATCCCTGTTTTACTTTGTCTTAATTTTATGAGTTCAATGCAGGCAGTCCTTGGGTTACAAACAAAGTAGGTTCTGTAAGTTTCTTCTTAAGTTGAATTTATATGTGAGTTGGAACATGTACATTTACTTTTTACCTATAATAGCCTCTATTCACAACTGTAAGTCATACTTCAGTCTTCATGTTTGTAATTCAGGGGCTACCTGTAAAGTTATTTAATTTCTTTGGATTTTAGTTTCTTACTCTGCAAATATGTAGTCATAATACCACAGTTGCTTGGTCTAACTGAGATAATGTAGGGCGTAGTCCTTACTAGGTATTTGACGAGCATTAATTTTGTTAGCAAAGTACAGAGATGAGGTAAAAACTGGAGAAGTGATTAAAGGAGGGATATTCTAGCCAGACCTGAAGAATATTGTCTCTTTGGATTGAATAACCAGACAGAACTGCTCTATGAATTGAAAACAAAGCTATAGATACATGGCAGTTTAGCATGTGAGAAGGTGCACAACATTATTTGTCCTTAGGGGGATACAAGTTAAAACCACATTGAAATACTACTTCATACCTATTGGAATGTCTGAAATTAAAAAATTGACCATACCAAGTATTGACTAGACAGGAACTTTCATATACTGATGGTGGGAATGTAACTGGTATATCTACTTTGGAAACATGTTAGTAGTTTCTTAAAAATTAAATACATACCTACCCGGGCTAAGGTGCCAGTCACGTACACCTGAGCTGGCAGGTTCGAATCCAGCCCAGGCCTGCCAAACAACAATGAAGGCTGCAGCCAAAAAAAATGGCCGGGCGTTGTGGCGGGCACCTGTAGTCCCAGCTACTTGGGAGGTGGAGGCAGGAGACTCGCTTGAGCCCAGGAATTGGAGGTTGCTGTGAGCTGTGATGGCCACAGCACTCTACCCAGGGTAACAGCTTGAGGCTCTGTCTAAAATAAAATAAAATAAAATAAAATAAAATAAAATAAAATAAAATAAATACATACCTACCCTATGATCCAGCTGTTCCATTTGTAAAGAAATGAAAACATACTTTTACACAAGAACTTATACATGAATTTTCAAGCAATTTTATTTATACTAGCAAAAAAAAAACCCTGGAAACAACCCAAATGTTCATCAACAAGTGTAGGATATGCATAAATGGAATACTCAGCAATAAAAAAGAATTATTCACACACACAATAGTATGGGTGGATCTCAAGATAATTATACTGAGTGAAAAAAGCCAAATAGATAAAAGTTTCAATGCATTTATATGAAATACTAGAAACTGCAAACTAATCTGTCAATACAGAAAGCAGTCAGTGGTTGTCTGGGGAATGGAGGAAGGACACACAGGGCAGAGGAGGAATTCCACAGGACTGGGTCTGATGAATGGGTTCACTATTCTTTTTGGTCATTGTTTCATGGGTGGGTATGTATGTGTCAAACTCATCAGATTGTATATGTAGTTGGATGGCATCTATACTACATTAAAACCATTAGTTTTTGTAAAGCTATAAATATGAGGGAAAATATTCGCTATTACCTTTTTTTTTTTGTTAGCTCTTGCAGACCCTTTCTTTGTACCTATTTTTCCCCAGGTAGTACATAACATTGCATGCCTGCGTTATCCATACATATTCACAGATATATTCACTTGGCACATGTTTGTTAAACATCTTCTGTATTTCAAGTCAATAGTGATCCCTGTTCATGGAAAACTAGAAATTAATTTTGCTTAACAAAAAACTTAGTTTGGGCCCTTTAGAGATCAATTAGCAATGACTCATTTTCATGCTAAAAATTCAGATCCCTAGTTGAAAATTAACTATATGTTTATAAGGCCTTTTGTGTTAAAGCTTCATTTTCTAAATATTTAGACATGCTAAGTATGGCCTTGAAAAGCTGATTTAGGGCTGGGTCTGGTGGCTCACACCTATAATCCTAGCACTCTGGGAGACTGAGGTGGGCAGATTGCTTGAGACCAGCCTGAGCAAAAGCGAGGCCCTGTCTCTACTAAAAATAGAAAAATTATCCTGGTGTTGTGGTGGGTGCCTGTAGTCCCAGCTACTTGGGAGGCTAAAACATGGATACCTTGAGCCCAGGAGTTTGAGGTTGCTATGAGCTATGATAGCACCACTACACTCAACCCTGGCAACAGAGGAAGACTCTATCTCAAAAAAAAAAAAAAAGCTGGGCATTGTGGTGAGCACCTGTAGTCCCAGCTACTTGGGAGGCTGAGGCAAGAGAATCATCTAAGCCCAAGAGCTGGGGGTTGCTGTGAGCTGTGATGTCTCAGCACTCTACTGAGGGTGACAAAGTGTGAGACTCTGTCTCTTAAAAAAAAAAAAAAAAAAAGGCCCTCATTGAGTAGGGCCCCGGCCCCATATACCAAAGGTGGCGGGTTCAAACCCAGCCTCCGCCCGAACTGCAAAACAGAAAAATAGCCAGGCGTTATGGCGGGCGCCTATAGTCCCAGCTACTCTGGAGGCTGAGGCAAGAGAATCTCCTAAGCCCAGGAGTTGGAGGTTACTGTGAGCCACGGCACTCTATGGAGGGCGATAAAGTGAGACTCTGTCTCTACCAAAAAAAAAAAAAAAAATCAAAACCCAAATTTAAAAAAAAAAAAAGAAAGTTTGATTTAGGAGAGCTAAACAATGCCTGGGATGTTTTTATCATCTGGATGTTAATTACTGTAATAAGTTCTACTTAAGTCAAATCATTTAACTGAGGAGGCTCTAAGAAATAAAAGGAATTTGCTTATTGTTCTACTTGATGTCTTGCTTTGCTCTGCTTTGTAATACTCAAAGTGGAAGGAATATTAGGTAGTTAACTTGTGTTTGTAATGTTGCATTTGTAAATGTAAACATTTAAAAATGCTTCCTAAATTCATGAATGCTTAAATGTGTTATCTCCCCAGGATGATTTTTCCCCCACAAGTAAACTCCAGCGCTTGCTGGCTGAATCTCGTCAGATGGTGACAGACCTGGAGCTGAGCACACTGCTGCCCATCACCTGTGAGAATCTCAACAGCAGTGCCCAAAATGTATGTGTTCCAGTTTAGTTTGGCTATATTTGTAGTGTCTGAATCCACCACGGAATACTAGTGTGCAAGTGTCATTGGTAGGGCAAGCTTTCCGTTAGAAGTGTTTGTGTTTCTGAGGGAAGAAGGTAGCATGCTTGTTTTAAAAAGGAGAAAGTTGGGTGGTGCCCATGGCTCAACGAGTAGGGCCCCATATACCAAGGGTGGCAGGTTCAAACCCGGCCCGGGCCAAATTGCAACAAAAAATAGCTGGGCGTTGTGGCGGATGCCTGTAGTCCCAGCTACTCAGGAGACTGAGGCAAGAGAATCACCTAAGGTGATCTTTATCTACCGAGGGTGATAAAGTGAGACTCTGTCTCTACAAAAAAAACAAGGAGAAAGTCATACCCAGATGTCACTGCCTCAAGACTTCCTTTCTTATTACCTGGTATATATGAATATAAATTCTTTGAGATTTAAAAAAATATATTTTATAGCAAATTTTAAATATGCACAAAAATAGAAAGAATAGCATAATCATGTACTTTTTTCTTTTTAGACAGAGTCTCATTCTGTTGCCCCGGGTAAAGTGCCTTGGCATCATAGCTCACAGCAACCTCAACCTCTTGGGCTTACACAAACCTCTTGCCTCAGCTTCCCACAGTGTTAGGCTTATAGGCATGAACCACCTCTCCTGGCCCAATCATACCCTTTGAACCATTGTCAACTCTCTGCCATTTTATTTTTGTCTCCTCCAATCCATACATCTTTTCTCTAATATTTCAGAGCAAATTTAAGACAATGTACCATTTCACTCATAAATTCTTCATTATGTATCTAACAGATATGCATTCTTTTTTTTCCGAGACAGAGGCTCCCTTTGTCACTCTCAGTAGAGTGCTATGGCATCACAGCAACCTCCAACTCTTGGGCTTAAACGATTCTCTTCCCTCAGCCTCCCAAGTAGCTGGGACTACAGGTGCCCGCCACAATGCCTGGCAATTTTTTTTGTTGCAGTTATTTAGCTGAACCGGGTCAGGTTCGAACCTGTCATCTTTGGTGTATGTGGCTGGCGCCTTAACCACTGTGCTATGGCCACCAAGCCCAGATATGCACTCTTTCTTTCTTTTTTTTTTTTGGCCGGGGCAGGGTTTGAACCTACCACCTCTGGCATATGGGGCCAGTGCCCTACTCCTTTGAGCCACAGGCACCGCCCAAGATATGCCCTTTTTGAAGACAACCATAATATCACACTCAACAAAATGAGAAGTAAATTCCTTAATAATATCTAATGACTATACCATGTTAAGTTTCCTCATTTATCTCAAAAATATCTTTTTATGTCCAAACATAGTGGCTCATGCATGTAATCCTAGCACTCTGGGAGGTCAAGGCAGGAGGATTGCTTGAGGTCAGGAGTTTAAGACCAGCCTGCCTAAGAGCCCCATCTCTATCAAAAATAGAAAAATTAGTTGTTGCCCAGGCTGGAGTGCAATAGCATTGTTCTAATTGATGACAACTACCTCAAACTCCTGGGTTTAAGTGATCCTTCTGCCTTAGCCTCTGAAAATAGCTAGATCTATAGGCATGTACCATAACACCAGCTAATTTTTTCTTCTTTTTTTTAGAGATGAAATCTATGTTTTTCAGGCTGGTGTTGAACTCCTATCTCAAGGATCCTTCTGCCTTAGCCTCCCAAAGTGCTGGGATTATAGGCATGGGCCACCATGCCTGGCCAGAGGAAGCTTTGTCATGACAAAGCTATTTTGCCAATCAGCTGCCCCTTTAAATTTATTCAGTGAGGGGGTTGAGAACTGTGGCTCACACCTGTAATCCTAGCACTTGGGAAGCTCAGGTGGATTGCCTGAGTTCCCAGGTTTGAGACCAGCCTGAACCAGAGCGAGACCCCCGTCTCTAAAAATAGCTGAGCGTTATGGGGGACACCTGTAGTCCCAGCTACTTGAGAGACTCAGGAAAGAGACTCACTTAAGCCCAAGAGTTTGAGGTTGCTGTGAGCTATGAGGCCACGGCACACTACCAAGGGTGACAAAATGAGACTGTCTCAAAAAACAATAAATAAATACATTACATAAAGAAATAAATAAAATGTATTCAGTGAGGTTGCTTCTTTCACTCTTCTATATTCGAACTGCTTGAGTTTTCTGGTCCTTCTTGGGCAGTGATTTCTTAAAAATATTTTGTTAAGGTGTAATTCACATCTTATTTTTCACATACAGTTCACCCTTCTAAAGTATACAATTCAGTGGTTTTTAGCATATTCACAAAATTATGCTGACACAATCCCTTATTCCTGAACATTTCATCACACCAAAAATAAACCCTGTACCCATCAGTGTTGCTCTCTGTCAATCTCTACCACCAGAGACTTTCTGCCTCTTTTTTTTTTTTTTGTAGTTTTTGGCTGAGGCTGGGTTTGAACCCACCACCTCTGGCATTTGGTGCTGGCACCCTACTCCTTTGAACCACAGGCGCCGCCCCCGAGACTTTCTGCCTCTATGGACTTATTGGGCAAAGATTGTTGATCAGAGTTTGTTGAATAAAACTCAACAGATCCATAAACTCTGAGGGGAATAAAGATTACATGTATGTTTATTTTACTATTATGATTATTACAATATCTTGAGGTATCATATGTATGTATTTATGACTATCTCAGAATTACCAGATATTAAACTTGCTGCTAGAGCTTATTGGATACATTAATAACATCAGAACTTTAATATTTTGATAACCATAGTTACTTCTGCTATAGCACAACATATAGGTTCCTACACATTTCCACACAGGGTGGTGCCTGTGGCTCAAAAGAGTAGGGCGCCAGTCCCATATACTGGAGGTGGCGGGTTCAAACCCAGCCCTGGCCAAAAATTGCAAATAAATAAATAAAAATTTCCACACAATGCAAAATTGCACAATGAAAACCATGCAGCTGGCTTAGCGCCCGTAGCACAGTGGCTATGGCGCCAGCCACATATACTGAGGGTGGCGGGTTCGCACCCTGCCCAGGCCAGCTAAACAACAATGACAATGGCAACAAAAAACATAACTGGGCATGGGCGGCACCTGTGGCTCAGTGGGTAGGGCAGCAGCCCCATATACCGAGGGTGGCGGGTTCGAACCTGGCCCAGGCCCGCCAAACAACAATGACGGCTACAACCAAAAAAATGGCCGGGCATTGTGGTGGGTGCCTGTAGTCCCAGCTACTTGGGAGGCGAAGGCAGGAGGCTCGCTTGAGCCCAAGAGTTTGAGGTTGCTGTGAGCTGTGACGCCACAACACTCTACCGTGGGCAACATAGTGAGACTCTGTCTCAAAAAAAAAAAAAAGAAAACCATGTAGCTTATGGAAAAACAGGTTAGGAGAATACATTCAATAACTTCGTCAGTGTGTGACTAAGAAAGGAAAAGATAGGAACGTACTCAAATAGTAGGACAGTTTTGTACATGTTAAACGATTAAGAAGAACACAAATGCTGCAGTGAGTATGGCACTTTTCTTTGAAAGAAACCTGTTTGCAGATGGGAGTGGGAGTAGAGGTTGTTGTCAGGAAGTGGAAAGGGTCAGCCACAGAAAGTTGTAGCAGTGGACGCTGGTGGGTGTGGCTCGCACACTGCAGGGAGATGCGAGGGCATGTTTTGTGTGTTCCTAGGTAGCTCAGTTCAGCTGCATACAGTTTGCCTGGTGTCTGTCTCTTTTGTTTTTTTTTAAGCATACATCTTTATTTATTTTTTTGCAGAGTTTGACCGAGGCCAGGTTTGAACCCGCCACCTCCAGTATATGGGGCTAGTGACTTACTCCTTGAGCCACAAGTGCCACCCTGCCTGGTGTCTCTTGTGGAGAAAATTGCTCATAAGCAAACATAAACTTGACATTTTGCTCAAATGATTCACTAACATGTTAGATGTTTGGGAACAAATTCACATTTTCAAAACATCATGGTACAATTGACTGTCTCTCTCTCCCGTCTAATCTGCCTGACAGACTCATCCTCATCCTTATGGCTACAGGGTTTTCTCTAAACCTCTTGGTTAGGGTTTCATGTCAAATTCCTGACTTATAATCAAGTGTTCGTCATTATTGCCCCCATAGTATAGCTCTGTATGTGTGAATTTATCTCCCAGAGAGGACACATCATGGGACCTGGTTATTGATTCCACTGCAAGTGCCCTAAGGAGTCCTCTTCCTTGGGCATCCTAACTATACAGCACATGGCACCAGCTACAGAGGGTGCTCAGGACCCACCTTGAAGGGAACTAATTAAGAAAAGTGCAGAGAAAAGGCTAAAGTGTGAGCACTGGTGTAACCTGAAAAAAATGGGAAAACTGTTTGAGGTTGGTGAAAACTTGGTTTAAGAATGTTTTTGACGGCTCGGCGCCTGTGGCTCAGGGGGCTAAGGCGCCAGCCACGTACACCTGAGCTGGTAGGTTCTAGTCCAGCCCGGGCCCGCCAAACAACAATGACGGCTGCAACCAAATAAAAAATGGCTGGGCGTTGTGGCGGGCGCCTGTAGTCCCAGCTACTTGGGAGGCGGAGGCAAGAGACTCGCTTGAGCCCAGGAATTAGAGGTTGCTGTGAGCTGTGATGCCACAGCAATCTATCCAGGGTGACAACTTGAGGCTCTGTCTTAAAAAAAAAAAAAAAGAATGTTTTTGAGGGTGGCACCTGTGGCTCAAAGGAGTAGGGGGCCAGCCCCATATGCTGGATATGGCAGGTTCAAACCCAGCCCCAGCCAAAAACTGCCCAAAAAAAGAATGTTTTTGAGCTAGAAAGAACCAAAAGAGTCTTTCATTTTACAAATGAAAAATGGCTGCATCTCTTGCTCAACATCCTACAGCTAGAATCAGAAAATCATTTACCTGGAAAAATGGCTCCAGATACAGTGTATTTTCCAGTAGATTGATGAGCTGATTCATTCTAAAGATGTTGGGAAATGGCTCGGCACCCGTAGCACAGTGGTTACAGCACCAGCCACATACACTGAAGCTGGGGGGTTCAAACCCAGCCTGAGCGGGCTAAATGACAACGACTGCAACAACAAAAATTGCTGGGCGTTATGGCGGGCACCTGTAGTCCCAGCTACTTGGGAGGCTGAGGTAAGAGAATCACTTAACCCCAAGAGTTGGAGGTTACTGTGAGCTGTGACGCTGCAGCACTCTACTGAGGGTGACATAATAAGACTCTGTCTCAAAAATAAATAAATAAAAATAAAGATGTTGGGAGAACAATTTAAACAAAAGACCTACTTGGGAACCAGATTCTTGGCTGCAAAGTCCCAGCGTGGCTGGGTGGGGGTGGGGGGGTGAAGCTGGAGCTGCCTCACAGGTGGACAAAGGTCATTACTGAGGGACCTTTCCCATGAGCTATCTTCCTTTCTCTCTTTGCCTTTAGTTTGCCTGACACCAGCAGAAAACGTGGACCTTGGGGGCTAGTCCTGCTCCAGGCCCCCTTGTTCAGCCCCTGGCAGGTGCACGGTTGGCTCACCCTGGACACTGTGATGAGCTCGGGCGAGGCTGGCGCCCAGGGCCTCTGAACCACGCAGGGCATTGTTTTTGTTTTTCCCTGTCTTAGCCTCCTAATCTCTGACTGCCTTTCTCCATGACAATTTATAGGTCAAAAGATTTTTTTTTAAATCACCTCATAATGATGGAGTTAAAAAAGTTAAAAACTGTGCAGACCCCTAGATCCCTGTCATGCACGGAGTTGTCCCACTAGCCCCATGCTCTGGAGGGTGGGTCCCTGATGGCAGCAGGGACCGCCAGTCTGCCCCAGTGACTTACAGACGCAGGGATGGCCAACAGAGCCCTGGCTCTAGCCGAAAACCTCCGTTGCTGCTCGTTCAGGTGAACCCCCGGACCTCCCTCACTTAGCAGAAGAACAAGCTGAAAACCAGATCCAGCCACAGAACCAGGGATTCCAGAAACAGCGAGCTGTGCACCAAGGAGGGAAAAGAGAATGGAGTTGGCAGCACCCCCCAAAAGTCTGAGCAAGAAGTTGGAAGGATGGGCTGTTGTGGGGTTTCTTTTTTGTTGTTGTGGTTTATTTCATTAATTTTTTTTTTCTTTTTCTCTTCATCTTGATGGACACAATTTTAAGCTCCTCTGGCCGTGCTCCTCTCAGGAGAGCAGGCACAGGTGTGTCCAGGAGGCACAGTCCAGGTGTGTGGTGAGCTGCTGCCCCCAGACTTTAGGATTTCTGTTTGGGTCTAGTTTAGAATCTCTCCTTAAATCTGGGGGATGTTGTAAGGGTTTGTGTTCAAAATTTTTTTTTTCTTTTTGTAGAGACAGAGTCTTACTTTATTTCCCTCAGTAGAGTGCCATGGTGTCACACAGCTCACAGCAACCTCCAACTCCTGGGCTTAGGTGGTTCTCTTGCCGCAGCCTCCCGAGTAGCTGGGACTACAGGCACCCGCCACAACGCCCGGCTATTTTTCTGTTTTGCAGTTCAGCTGAGGTTGGGTTTGAACCCGCCACCTTTGGTATATGCGGCCGTTGCCCTACTCGCTGAGCCACAGGCACCGCCCTTTTTTTTTTTTTTTTTTTTGTACTCCCTTTAGAGTCTACCCAAATGTTTTTTAAAAGATCAGGTCTGCTTTTATTTTTATTTTTATTTCTTTCCCTTCCCACTCTTTAAAAATCGGTTCGGTGAGGAAAGGCAGAAGCTGTTGTTTGTCGGCAGGGTTCATGCCACCTCAAGGGTGTCTCATAACTGCACATTTCTGTGTGTCTCCACAAGTATGGAGTTGATACCCTGTTCAGCTCCAGCCCTAGTTTTTCTATTGATGTAGTTAAGGACTTTAATTTAAAGTCCTTCTTTTGTAAGGCTGATACCTTCAAATACAATTGCTACTACATTCTAACAAAGGCTCAATTAACCCCCTTGCTCCTTTGTGTGAATATCATCAGTCTTTAGAAAACACTTTTTGAGGCTTGGCACCTGTGGCTCAAGCAGCTAAGGTACCAGCCACGTACACCTGAGCTGGCGGGTTCGAATCCAGCCCGGGCCGCCAAACAACAATGACGGCTGCAACCAAAAAATAGCCAGGCATTGTGGCGGGCACCTGTAGTCCCAGCTACTTGGGAGGCTGAGGCAGGAGACTCGCTTGAGCCCAGGAATTGGAGGTTGCTGTGAGCTGTGATGACACAGCACTCTATCCAGGATGACAGCTTGAGGCTCTGTCACAAAAAAAAAAGAAAAAAGAAAACATTTTTGACATGCTCCAGCAGGCCTAGTTTTAGAAAATGTTCTTTTTTGTTGTGCAAAACCCCAAATTTCTCACTGATTTTTGTTCTGAATGCATAACTTAGGTGAGCTGAAAGAAGTGAGGGGAGGGTGGAGAAGGGTGGTTTTCATTCCAAGATCCAAGAATTTGAGGTAAGGGGAAAAATTAATGTTTTGGAGGAAGGGAAGTGTGTATTTTTACACCAAAAAAAAAAAAAATCAAGAATATCCAAGCATTTCTATTCCTCACATTTTTCTGTGTGCCTGGCAAATAAATACTTGTCTTATATGACCCTGAAAAAAAGAAAAAAAAGACCTGCTTGGCAACTTGCTTTACTGACTCACAAACTCCTCCTCTGTCATGTTTTTGTACTGAATAATTACAGGAAAAGCAAAATAATTTTGTAAAAAAAATCTTAATTTTGGCTTGGCACCTGTGGCTCAAGCGGCTAAGGTGCCAGCCACGTACACCTGAGCTGGCGGGTTTGAATCCAGCCCGGGTCGCCAAACAACAATGACAGCTGCAACCAGAAAATGGCTGGGCATTGTGGCAGGCGCCTGTAGTCCCAGCTACTTGGGAGGCAGAGGCAGGAGACTCGCTTGAGCCCAGGAATTGGAAGTTGCTGTGAGCTGTGATGCCACGGCACTCTATCCAGGGTGACAGCTTGAGGCTCTGTCTCAAAAA
>CAUYON010139292.1:0-21551 GCA_963573935.1 Arctocebus calabarensis
GCTACTAGGGAGGCTGAGGCAAGAGAATCGCTTAAGCCCAAGAGCTGGAGGTTGCTGTGAGCAGTGTGACGCCACGGCACTCTACCCAGGGCGATAAAGTGAGACTCTGTCTCTACAAAAAACAAAACAAAACAAAACAAAAAAACAGCCCATAGTTTCTGAAAGTGGTTACCTTTCTATCTCTGCCTTATAGAATGAATCAGCCTGGTTCACAGAGGCTGTTTCAACCACGTATGTGATTTTTATTATGTGTTCTTCTAGTCTGTCTCAAATTCTTTATAGATCCCGGGTAACTGGTGCTATAAACTTTTTTATTCATTCTGTTAATTTACGCGAAAATGATTCTTAGGCTTGTGTACATTTTGACCCTGGGGATTTTTAATTAATTTCATCAGCGTCAGGTACCATTTTTATAAAGTATCCTGTGTGTATCATAAGACTGCAATTTTCCAGTCTGTCAAACATGTATTTTTTTTAATCCCTGCAAGAGCGGGCTTCCTCTGAAACTGCGCTGATTGGAAAGGATATTACATACAAACCAAACACTTCATGTTCAGATCAACGCACAACTAATTTTAAATCATGGAAATTCTATGTGGTCTGACAAGATACTGAGGAAATACATAATTTGTGTTCTCTTCCCAATTGAAGAAATGATGGCCAAAAGAAGAAATACATACAGACGAAAACAATTAAGGAAAACCTTAAGAAGAAATAAATACAGACAAAAACAGTTAAGGAAAACCTTGTTAGAGATTTCTTAGCAGATGGAAGGCCTCTGCCTTTTGGTGTGAGCAGAAAAACTGAGCTCAGAAGTGTGAAGCCAATGCAATGGGGGCCAGAGGGGTTTATTTCAGCTCGGCTGGGAGGGCCATTTCCTTTTACCACTTTAAGGCAAAAGAGAAATGTTGAGAGCACGAAGGGCCTGGGTGTTCAGGTTCCATACACGGTAGCCTGCCTCAGTTTTACGGATATTGGTGAAAGATTCAGACTCAGGCCAGAGACAAGGGCAATCATGGGGACACATTCATCTTTTGCTTGCTCCTTGTCTGAGGTCGGATTCACACGAGGTGACAAGGGCGGGTGACACGGGGAGAACAGGCGAGGCTCCCACACGTAGTGGGCCACACCACGGGAAAGGCAGCTGAGCTCAGGAAACCTGTCTTTGATCAGGGGCCGGGGCGAGCCTGCCTTTCCACATCAACGCCTCTCTTCCAAGCCTTAAGCCACCTGCCTCTCACTCTCCAGGGAGACACTCTCCTTCTCTTCCAAGGCTGCTGACCAGACATCCTTCAAAAGCCAGTCCAGAACAAAAGTGGTCAGTGTTTCCACTGCACGAGGGACCATGTGGGACTGTATTCCAACCCATTGTAGCAGAAGTTCAGGGTCATAGAACAACCCGGTGGAATCAGAATCAAATGTTTGTGAAAAGCAGATTCTCCTTAAACCAAACACATAACCCACTTTGAGTGATGCCTTCTCAATATCCAAAATGTACACAAGCTTAAGAATCATCTGGAGGCTGCAGCCATGAAATCAGGAAGAAAGAAGAACTTCTACCAAAGACTTAAAAATAAAGCAATGTAAGAAGGAAAACTAGGCAGTTTAAATCTAAAGAAAAGCAAGGTAAGCACATCAGTGTGAAACAAAATAGAATACAAGAAGAAAAACAGAGGGCAGACAGGGAGATTTAAGAGGAACAGTGGATGAAGAAAATGTAACAATGATTGACACAAACAGACACACAGCCCTAAAATATAAAGGCGTTTAATAAGGTAGTTAATGCACGCAGTGTGTCTGGTATTTGAAATTACTGACTCTTTCAATAATTTATTTTATGAAGCAGGTTGCTATCATTAGGTTCATTGTTTAAAATAAGGAAACCAAAAGGGAATTATACATCCCAGATTATATAGCTAATAAATGTTTTTGCCAGATAACTATTTTGAAAACAGAAGTAATCATCTCCCACATGAGTGAAATATGCAGCATTTATCGTCCTGCCCCTGACATTTCTCTAACACGACGTCCTCCACTCAGCCTTCATGAACGACAAGATTTCAAGCATGTTTATGGCTGAACAACATTCCCTTGTGTATGTATAGTATTATGTAAAAATAAAAGAGGAACCTCTAACACCAGGATCGTGGCCGTGATTATAAAGGTGTTTTTAATAAATGTTAGCTCTCAGGATATGATTCAAGACACTTGTGTGTGTTATAGCAATGGCTTAACAACAACTATCGCTGTAGTGAAAATACCTTGATCAGAGTTATAAAATAATTATCATCTAAAAATAGTTTTGATTTTTATTTCCTTGGCAGGATTAGTTCAGTTGAATCAAATTTGTAGATCTTTATTTTGCCATAAATTACTGGGTGTACTGTTTGCTACATAATATAAACTTGAAACACCATATCTAGTAATTTCTTCTTTTTCTCTCGTTACTAGTTAAAATAGGCGTATCTTTACTCATCACAGCTAATGCTAAAAGGTGATGTTGAAAATTGAACCTACAACTTCTTTCAAAAATTCTTCTATTAAAGTATAACCTTAATCGCATACTAAAATTGATTTTAAAACACTCTAGCTTAGATTAAATCTCATTGCAATATAGATCTGACTCTTACAATGATTTCTAATCAATGGGGTTTAAAACACAATCCAGTGAATTTCTTATTCTTATGACTGAAAGACACTGACATAGGAAAATTTAATAGAAACATGGATGCTTTTAAAAGGCTCCAGGGTTTATTATAATTTGAGACAAGAAAGTCTATTCCAAAGTATCATATATATAATTGTTAATTTTCCATTGATTTTTTACCATGTGACTACTTTGGGGGGAGTACTTGGAAAAATAATAAAGAAAGTCTAAATCCTTCCTTATCCTTAATTGTCATTGTTTTCAATTACATGTATAAGGAAAAAAACACACCATATACTCCAGATGCAAAAAAAAAAAAAATCTTCTTACATACCAAATACCCTTTTATTCATGATGAAAATTTCAACATTAGGAATAAAAGGGAACTTCTTCAACCTGAAAGGGGGCATCTCCAAAAATCCTACCACAAACATAATAAGGGAAAGGATAACAATGAATGCCTTTCTATCCCTGAAGATAATGAAAGACAACTGAAGCTGTCCGCTGTTGATTCTTTTTTTTTTTTTGCAGCTTTTGGCCAGGATTGGGTTTGAACCCACCACCTCCGGCATATGGGGCTGGCGCCCTACTCCTTTGAGCCACGTGTCTGATGTTATCACTCACACTGGTGGTGATGGGGGTATAACACACCAAAGTGTTTAATAACCATTGTATTGCATACGCACAAATGGTTAAGACAGGAAATTTTATTCTATGTATATTTAACCACAATAGAAAATGGAAAACAATTTAAATATTATTTTCCGGTTTTAGCCAGAGAAACAAGGCAAGAAAAATAAACAAAAGCTATCAGGTTTGGAAAAGGAGAAAGTAAAATTGGCTTTATTTGCAGACAACATGATCATGTACAGAAAGTTCTAAGGAATGTCCACACACTCACAGACACATGCAGAACTGCTAGAACTGACCAGGGAATTCAGGAAGGTCACTGGGTCCAAGATCAACACCAAAATCTGTCACACTTGTCAATTACTGAGAACAGACGATACCCAAAGTAATCGAGAAAACAGTCTCACTTACAAAAGCCCAAAGGGAATAAAATACTGAGGAATAAATTTAACAAAATAAGTACTAACTAAAATAATAAAACAGTACTGAAAGAAATTTAAGCTTTAAGCAAATTAAGAGATATAGATCAGAAGACTCAACATTTTGACATGATTTTCTCCAAATTGTATAGAGTCAATGAAATACTTATCAAATTCCTAGCAGTGTCTTTTTAAGAAATAGGCCAAAGGATTCTAAAATTTATATGGAAATATAAAGGATACAGAATATCCAAAATAACATTGAAGGAGAATGAAGCTGAGGGCTTGTATTTCCTGATTTCAAAATTTATTATAATATAAAACTATAGCTATCAAAATGGTGACTGGAATGATGACTATAGTTAAAAACGCATTACATATTTGAAAGCTGCATACAGAGCAGATATAAATATGATTATCATAAAAAGTGACAATGTGATGAATATGTTAAATTTGATTTAAATCATTCAACAAGATATACATATATCAAAACATCACAGTACTTCATAAATATCAATATATGTTATTGTTGTCAATTAAAATAGAAAAAAATACAATTTGTTAAAAATGTAGTACTGCTATAAGATACACATTTAGCTCAGTGGAACAAAGCTGAGAATTTGGATATAAATTCTATTATTTAGGATCATATAAACTCGACTTACAGTCAATTGATTTTTCACAAAGATGTCAACTTTCACAAAAGCCCACACCAAATGTTGACTTAAAATGGATCATATACTCAGGAAAAAAAACAGTAAATCTTTGTGACCTTAAGTTAGATAATGACTTCTTAAATAAAAACCAAAAACAATTAAAGACCCAATCGACAAATAAAACCACATAACAATTAAAAATTTCTGCACCTCAAAAGACTCCATTATGAATGAGGAAAGCTAAATAACAGACTAAGAATAAAATGTTTGCCAACTACATGCCTGATAAAGGACTGCCAGAATCTATCTGGACATCTTACAACTCAGTAAGACCCAACTAACCCAATTAAAAACACAAACGTGAGTTGGGGGTTGACGAATTCTTTCTCCTAAAGAAGATGTAAGAATGATAAGGAAATACAAACATTAAAGATGGTGGTTTAGAGGTATCTCCCCATCGGCCCTCAGTAAGGCGGGGACGCACCAGCTGGATTGTCCTGTCTAGAAATTGCCTGAGAAGGCAGAGACAGGACAGTTGGGACATTAAGAGCCAAAAAGATAAAGAAGGGAGGGGCCAGGCTGGGCAGCAGGTGCAGGGCAGGTGGCAGCCCTGGACACAGCCTGCACGTGGGACCCTGGGAACCAGGCTGGGACAAATCTCCTTCAGGTCCAGCACTCCAGTGCGCTGGACGGGGCCAGCGGGAATTCCGAGTGGGCCTGTCCGTCCCAGTAGAAAGGTCCTATGGAACCAGCAGTAACTGGGGCCCCCCCGAGCACAGTGGGTGGGGAACAGAAAGGCTGGAGGGCTGGACACTGGTCTGATCGCAGACCCCCTGGAGCGCAGCCCTGGGGGGCACAGGTGGGCTGGGGCATGACACCGGCCACCACCTCCCTGCAGCAGTCACAGCGGCTGAGTGGAGACACCGAGACCCTGAGCTGGCCAACACTGGGGCAGCCTGGCTTTGCGGCCCAGGGCCCAGTCGATCGTCTCATGGAGACCTCCGCGTAGTACCTGGGCACCATCTGCACCCCTGAGGCACATCCTGCCCCTCACAACACTCCACAGAGCTCAGAGGCAACACCCCAGGGCTGGTCTCGTCCAGGAGGGCAGCGGCCCAGCCCCACTCAACTCTCCAGCTCCCGCTCAGCCAGGCCCAGGCCTCCTGGCCAGCAGTGAGCAGATGGAGTTTTCCTCCTAACACTGACGCACCACCTAGGGTTCCTGCTGATTTTTCTTTATTTTTTAAATTCTCCTAGACACCTGAATTTGCAATAATTATAATCAAAATTTCTTTTTATTTTTTCCCCTATCTCTCACAGAGCACTAAAGAGGATTATATTCACCTCCCTTATACACAGATAGATGCATTTTTCCTTTTTCACCTCATTATTTTTTTTTTCTTTTTCCTTTCTCTCCCTTTTGTTCCTTGTACCAAGAGGCCATTTCAACACCAAAGTACAGAGGAAAAGAAGATCAAAGGGAAGGAGGAAGTGAGAAAAGTTTAAGAAGGAAATAAGAAACCACACACAAGGAGGACAACAACAAAAAAACCCAAAACAAAGAAACACTGGGGACATGAAAAATCAGAATAGATCAACTCTCCCAAGGGACCACAGTGCAGCTACCGCACAAGATACCAAAAGTAAAGAAATCCTGGGAGTGACAGAAATGGAATTCAGATCATGGACAGAAAACTGCCAAAGGGAATTGAAGGAAAGTGGAAAATCACCAAAAGCAAATCCACAATGAAAGATAAGAAAAAGAAAGATTCCAACGATCTGGATAAAACTAGAAAGGATACACTGGAGCTTAAAAAATTGCAGACTCATTTGATGAGTTTCAAGACAGAGTAAACTTTCCATAACAGAATGAACCATTGAGAAGAAAGAGTATCAGGTTCCAGAGTCCAAAGGGTCTTTAACGAGATGATTTGTTTTAAACACGCTTGAGAACTTTATGTAAATATTTGCATTTTTTAAAAAATCTTGCTTTTTCACTCACAGAATGTGAGTCAAAGTGAGAATCACTTCCTCGCTGAGACAGCTGAGCGCAGTTTTACCATTTCTATACCATCCTTCCTCATCTTCTGAGCAAATCCACATCTGCTGGAGGTTTGAAGCAGAGACACTATGAAAAGGTCCTGGTGTCTGAATCACAACCTGAAAAGTTCGGATTTCCCTGTGAGCAAGAAATAGACCTGTACCGTGTGAAGTTACTGAAATTTAGGCTCACTTCATTGTGACAGCTGGTGCCCTGACTGAGGTGGATCATTCCACATTTTCTGTAGAACTTCAGACCCGCTCACCCTTATGAACTAGTGGCTTACAAGCCAGGGAACAGTGACGCTGCAGGCAAGTCTGCAGGGAGCTTCCACGTGAACACCCACCGCACCTGTGGCCCTTGCATTTGACCCCAACACTGAGACTGTATGAAATGTGCGGTATACAAACGAGCCGAAGATAGCTTCTGTCTGTTGGCCCCTCGCTTGATTTCTTCACAGCAGGCTGGAGACCCATTACCTCAAAAGTCCACTGGGCTAGATCTCAAATTTATGCACCTGCAATTACTTTCAGAACAGTGGAGACAAGGAAACTTTTAGCTACCTACAGCTGCCTGTTTGCACGCTGCACCAAATTCACCCAGTGTCTGTTGCTGAGTTAGGGCCTAGGCTAGGCCGCTGCTGCCTGTCCGAGGCCTCTGGTCCAGAGACTCCGGCGAGCTGCTGAGCCACACCACCTCCACCTGCCAGCCCCTCCCAGGGCCCCTCTGCACTGAGTCCCCTTCCTTCGTCTGGTGGCCCTGGGACATAAGCTTCACCGAGTGGGCAATTTTTCCTCTGTGTCTCTCTTCAGTTGCTGCCCTATCAAGCCCACCTGTGACTCCCTCTAATGGGCACAGCTTTTCCTTCATCAGCCCCACATCTCCTGAACCTCCCACAATAGGTCCAATAGATGATCCCATTTATAACTAAAAAGGCAAAGCTTTCAGAGCACTGACTTGCTCAAGTCGACTTGACAGCTGCCATCCCCAAAGCTATTTTGTCTTTATTCCACAATTATAGAGCCAGCATCTTACCCCAGAGCACACGCTCTCTCTCCAGTGTGTGAGTATCTAACTCATCTAAGTTAATTTGCTAGTGACACGTTTCTGAATGTGCATGGGACCCAAGGCTGCTGGAGCTCCTGTGACAGGTTTCTATGGTTACACACACAGATAGGAGAATGACATAGGTCTTTTCCATTATTAATTGTTGCTGTTTCTTCCCATGATTCTGAAAATGGAAGAGTAGAAAGACAAAAAGACGAAAAACCCTGCACCTTTGGTGACACTGTCTGCTGAATTCATCAGCCCAGAGCACTTATCTCCACACATGACACAGGACGTCATTGGTTCTGTTATTTTTGTGAAGCTTGATTGGACTTTTTATATCCTTGCAGGGAAAATGACACTAATTGATACACTTTTACTAGAGTTGTGTTGGCAACACAGAAGCAAATCAATCTAAGAAGACAAATACATGAAATTAACAATCCTAGATTTCTTAAAGAGTGGAATCACGTTTAATCAGATGAAACCGTGAAATCATCATTTGGCCTTAAAATATTTTATTTATTTAGACATTGTGCTGTATATTATTATATTCATAAAAAGGTAAGGGTATTAAATATATATGACATATGGCCCATGGAAATAAAAACAAGCATCATTATGTAACAAAAAATGTACTCAAGAAAACATCCATTTGGTGAAGGTCTCAAGGAAGATGAGATGCGATCTCATCCTATCTTTTATCATTGGTTCCATTGTTTTTCTCTTACATTTTTTGCACTTAAGAAGTGAAATTATTAGGTTTCTATTACTGTTAAATTGTTTTTGCAAAACTTGTCCTTACTCACCTGAAATGTAATAAATGTGTTCAAAAAATATCTTTCACAACTGGCAAAAATGATGTTTTCCTATAGTCTATCAAACAGGAATCCATACTGAGCTATATTTTGTACTCTGTGTTACTGTACAGCACCAATTCTAAGATGCACATCTTTTTCTTAGTCGAATATTTTAAAATTTGACTATTGATGGTGCTTTAAAAGTAAAATGAGCAACTTCTTAGTGACATAAAGAAACATATAAAATAATGATTCATCATCTGTTCACCCCTGAATCAATATGATAATTGAATGATGTGTCAAGTCAACCTTCCTTCTTTCTTTCCTTCCTTCCTTCCCTCCCTGCTTCCCTTCCCTTCTTCCCTTCCCTTCCCTTGCTCCCTTCTTCCTTCCTCTTCTCCCTCACTTCCTTCCTTCCAAAGGAAAGAGAAATCATTTCAAAATGGCCGAACAAGTTGTCTAGTCTTTGACTAACATTTTCATGGAGGACTTTTTGAATGGTATGCTGAGGAAAGTTTTCAAGCCATGGAATTCACAGATAAAATGTATGTATGTTTTAATTTTAGACTCAATAAATAAAATGTGCTTTCAATTTTCATTCATGCCTGGATTATTGACAATGTACATAGCCCATATTTCTGTGAGCACTGTATCTTTAGGAATGTAATTTTTGTCCTTATGGCTTTCCTTTTTTCTTTCATTTTCTATAAATGTATCTTATCTTCCACTTCATAATAATCTTTAGGTGAGGTGGTCTGAACCTCCTGTGAGGAGGGTGAATCAGGGCACCCAGCCCTACCTGCCTCCAGAGATTGGATATAGGATGTAACTAAAACAAAACTAAAATAATTCAAAACCTTCTTAAAAATTTTGCTGGGCCTATAAAGAAAATGAAATATGACCTTAATTTGTTTCGGTTTTCATGTATTGATTTAGTTAGCTAAAATGTAAAGGAAAATGCAAACCTGAAATTGTCTATTCTCCCTCTATTCAATCAAATGTTATCTTTCCAATTTTTTTATTTAGTTTTTATTTTGCCAGCATCTACCTAAAAATTGGATTCTTATTTGTTGTTAAAGAGTGAATAATATCAAATTTTACGAACTAATTCTAATGGATAATTTCCTTAAATACTTACTCTTTCCGAAATAATTTAATTACTATATATCTGCCTCTTAAGACCACGTCCTGCTTTCGGAAAGGAGTAATTAAGAGATTTGTTGCATTTACCTGAAATAAGGTCTGTATATTGCTTGGCATGAGATAGGTAGGTTCCCCAAAATGGCAGTCATTACAACTGTTGACCAAGGTACCTAAAATCTAATGACATTTAATAAGCATTGATGTCTGTTCCCTACTTAGATTCTCTAGAAGCAGGTCACTTTGTTTATGGCAATATAGAACTGCTGTCATTTACCACTAGGTTTTCCCACTGGAAAATAAAAGGCTTGTGTTGGTATTAAATGAAAACAGCAGCAAAAATATCTAAGATAGCAGTATTTTAAAAGAGAAATATATGTTAGGAAATATATGTTAGAGAAATATATGTACATTCTGTACATATTAAATGAAATGAAAACAGCAGCAAAAATATCTAAGATAGCAGTGTTTTAAAAGAGAAATATATGTTAGAGAAATATATGTACATTCTGTCCACCCTGACTCAGGGCAGTTACTTGCTCTGATTACCAATAAATCTAGAGAGTTTGTTGCATGAACCATGATCCCATTTATCACAACAATCTGTGTCTGACTCACACTTCAAATGTGAGAGTGAAAATCGTGGCCTTATATACTTCATTCCTCAAAGGAAACAAAGCAAAACCCAAACACTATGGCAGGCTGTAAATAGTTCAAGACCACATTACAAGGAACATATGCTGAGCACATCTCATGTGATACTACTATTTCAGAGTATCTCTCCTGTGAAGAAACATCTTTTGGTAGGCCATAAATGTAAGATTTAAATTTCCCCAAATTGGCTCACACCTATAATCCCAGCACCCTGGGAGGTGGAGGCGGGAGGATCGCTTAAGTTCAGGAGTTCGAGACCCACCTGACCAAGAAGGAGGCCCCGTCTCTATTAAAAATAGAAAAACTAGCCGGGTGTTGTGGTGGGTGCCTACAGTCCAAGCTACTCGGGAGGCTGAGGCAGGAGGAGCTCTTGAACCCAGGAGTTTGAGGTTGCTCTGAGATATGATGATGCCCAGTGCACCCTACCTAGGTGACAAAGTGAAACTATCTAAAAAAAAAAAAAAAGTCCCCAAGTCATTAGATTTGAAATGTTACTAAACAAAATACTTTAGGCCAAGGTTTGGTGGCCTATGATCCTGGCACTCTGAGAAGCCGAGGCAGGTGGATCCCTTGAGCTCAGGAGTTCAAGACCAGGCTGATTGACAGCAAGTCCCCATCTGTACTAAAATGGAAAAACTGATTCAAGAGGATCACTCGAGCCTAAGCTCCTGAGGTGCCGTGAGCTATGACGCCACTGCACTCTAGTCAGGAAGCTAGAGGGAGTCTCTGTCTCAAATTAAAATAAAATAAAAATAAAAAATACTTTAGAAAAATACACAAACACAATTATCAACATTCTAATTATTATGCCTCATTTTATATTTTATAATCACAAACCTAATTAGTTTAAGTAAAATATGTTCAGCATTTCAAAATTCATTCCTTGGTACGTCCAATAGTCTTTTCCTTATACATATTCTAAATACAGTAAAACTGGACCAAATAGTCTTTAATACATTATAAAGTAAAAAATACAGAGAGTGATTAATCACAGTTTATAAATTTAGTACCATAACATGATTTTTCCACAAGTAGTTTCATGTCAATAATTTTTATACATCAAATTTTTCAGAATTTCCTTTAGATTCAACTAGAAAATCATACCATTTTCTAAACCCAATTTACCTGGGATTTATACATTTTTATTGGTCTAATGCAGAGAAAATAATATTTATTATCAGGATTACATAGGAATTAGATAATATTATATGGCTTACATTATGTGTGCAACAAATTTCCCTGTTACTGGTTTACACCTGGAGTTCTCAAATACTATCAGATTACTTATCTCCCACGGCACACAGTTTATTATTCTCAGAGGGTTTAATCATATTCCTAGGATAAAAAGCTTCCTTCTTGACATTATAGCAGTGGGGAGAAAATGATTGTTTTTCACTGTGGAAGTGCAGAATAAACACTTACACAATGGATTCATTTTCCATTTTGAAGATTAAGAACAAAAACGCCTACAGAAGGAGAGATGTCACAGACACAGGGATTCTTACTCCTGAACTTCCAAATGAAACATTTCAAGGGAGCAAGTATTTCTTTTGACCACTGATCTTTTATTTTACTCAAGCTTTTCTAAAATGGACTAGAGTCCCCCAAGAGAAATGTTATCTTGCTCTTAAAAGGGAGGAACGATTTCAGATGTAATATTCCTACTGAAAAACTGATGGTACGTTTACTGTTTTCTTACTCCATAATGATTTTACCTGAAATCTTGAAAATCTTGTGAGGTTGTTTAGCATGATTTTAATGAGCCAATTCCTATGTTTTACGTACCTGATACTAACTGTTTATTTTTAATGCAACCAGTTTCAAAGGAACTTTTAAGGAGGAATGTAACCTTGCCACACACAGCTAAGCACAAAGTTCAGAGACGTGGATTAGATTAGTTACTGTTAATACAGCCTCTGTCACACATGGGAATCAGATCAGCAGGGCTCAACATAATCAAAAGTGTGGATTTTAATTGGAGATTACATTAGTTACAGGTCAGCAGATAATTCTAAAGACCAGCTTCTCTTTAAAGAATGACAACCTTCGGCTGGGCGCCTGTGGCTCAACGGGCTAAGGCACCAGCCACTTACACCTGACCTGGCGGGTTCGAATCCAGCCCCAGGACCTGCCAAACAGCAATGGTGGCTTCAACCAAAAAAGTGGCCGGGCATTGTGGCGGGCGCCTGTAGTCCCAGCAACTTGGGAGGCAGAGGCAAGGGACTCACTTGAGCCCAGGAATTGGAGGTTGCTGTGAGCTGTGATGCCACAGCACTCTGTCCAGGTGACAGCTTGAGGCTCCGTCTCAAAAAAAAAAAAAAAAAAAAAGAATGACAACATTCATAATTGGAAAGATGGGGAAAAAAATATTTGCAGTCACTGACATACTATGTATTTCATTTTGTGAAGAGGGATGACTTTTTATATATTTAGCTCCAAAGAACTATTTTAAATATCCTTTGTTTTTCTAACTTTCTACCTTTGGGATTTCTTTTTTGATTTACCTTTTTCTTTTTTTTTTTTAAATTTGGTAAATAGAATGACTGCATTTAGCCATTTATTTACTTATTTGCTAAGAAGACACAGACAATTTTAAAAACATAAGGACTCTGAAATGGTCTTCTTACCTACTAATATATATTTTTTCTTTTTTTTTTTTTGAGACAGAACCTCAAGCTGTCACCCTGGATAGAGTGCTGTGGCATCCCAGCTCACAGCAACCTCCAATTCCTGGGCTCAAGCAAGTCTCCTGCCTCTGCCTCCCAAGTAACTGGGACTACAGGCACCCGCCACAACGCCCGGCCATTTTTTGGTTGCAGCCGTCGTTTGGCAGGCCCGGGCTGGATTCAAACCCACCAGCTCAGGTGTACGTGGCTGGCGCCTTAGCCCGTTGAGGCACAGGCACCAAGCCATCCTACTAATATTCTTAATCCAGAGATATTCTCTATGGAAGTTCTGGCCAAGGATCATAGCCCCCTGTGGAAACTCCTTTCTCGGCTATCTATCTTACTGATACAAATTTAAATTCCTCAAACAAAAAGGACTTGTCACTGGTGTCTTCTGGAAATTTGTATTTGTGAGAAATTAAAAATTTTATTTCTCTTTCATCTGGTAACCATGTGAATTTTCAAATGCTCACCTTTCTGAACCAGCACTGATTAATTTTCTTCAGGCTAAATATCTCAATCCCTCACCTCATTGCTCATAATAACATACGATACTTATCACCACCCGGCTTGTTCCATGCCTCTCCTTGTCAGGATTCTCTTATTAACCAAATTTGCATTAACATCTTAATAGTAACTTCATACTGTTCTCTCTTAAGTAGTATCTTGGAAATTAAATTTGTTTTATACCTGAGTTGCTTTAAAATTGGGTCACATTTACTCTGTTGTTTCTGACAAGCTATTTCAGGAATCTGCATACAGTCTTAGGAAATATTTCAGTTCATCTAAAACTTGTCTCTTCAAAGTTATTTCATAATTACTTTAATGAGGCCGAATCTCACTGTTTTATTCATTGAAGGATCCATTCTTTTCAATCTTGTTTCAAATTCAGGTTTGCTAAACATGTCTTCTTACTCTTTCTCAAGTTTTGGGGAAACTGCGATAAATAGGCTAAGACCAAGAACAGACTAATATCTAAAACCAGCTGGGGAACCTGATGTGATTTCTTCACTGGTTTGTACCTGTATCGTTAAAAGCCAGTCCTAACTTTGAAATGAAGTAATGTTAGTCCTTTTTCTTCTTTTCAAAGTTGCTTTAGATTTTCCTACACATCTTAGAATCAGTTTGTCAATGTCTACCACAAAACAAACAAACAAAAACCAAACAAGCCAGTACAAATTTTGATTATGAAAAAAGAAGAAATGGCATTATAGCAATATTGAATCTTTAGAATGATTAAAATGGAACATATCCTCATTCGTGAAGTAATCTCTGATTTTGCTCATTGATGTGCTGTAGTTTTCATTTAACACAGTAAACTGCCTCAAGATGCCGTTAACCTCCTAACGGGAGTTGGCATAAATGCTTTCCTCTTCCATAACCTACCAGATTTGGGGTAGAATTGGTGTCCTTTTTTTTTCCTTAAGTGCCTGTTAAGAGTTTGCCAAGGAAGCCATCTGGGCCTGGAGTTTTCTTCGCAACAAGGTTTTAAATTATGAATTAAATTTGTCAAAGTATATAGGACAGAAAGAATGTAGAGTTTTTAAGGGTCTGAGTTTCTTGAGTAAACTTTAGGTAGACTATGCTTTCAAAATAACTTGTCTTTTTCAATTAACATTATAAATCCATCAACATGAGTTGCTCACAATATATTCTCCTTATTCTGCTAAATAATACCTGTAGTGGGAGTGACAATATGTGTCTTCTCCATTAATTTCTTACCGGTTTGGGTATTTTGTCTACTAGATTGACATCTTTAAGAAAAATCTTTCGGTTTCATTAATGTTTTCCCCTTCCTACTGCTTGATTTGTTATTGATTTTCTCTTCCTTAAGTTCTAAAGGTAGGAAGTTATTGATTTGAATATTTCTAATTTTATAGTATAATCTTTTAATTCAATACATTTCCTTTTCACACTGCTCTGTAGCAGTGCCCCCTAAAGTTTAACATATTTTGCTTCATTTTTGTTCAATACATGTGTTAATTTCACTTGTGTTTGGCACTTCGATCCTTGGTTTAGAAATGCACTGTTTAATTTTCAAGTATTTATGTAATATCTAAATATTATTCTACTATCAATTTTTAGTTTTGTGTTATTGTCCAGTAATACACATTTCATTATTTCAATTCTGTTGATGTGTGTTTAATGGTCCGGAAAATGAGTTACTGATGAATGTTCTAATGCACACTTAACAAAAAAACAAATATGTATTGTACTGCTTTGGGTGGTATATTCAATATATGTTAATTAAGTCAAGTTTGCTGATAGTATCATTCGAGTCTTCTATAAAGTTACTTATTTTCTGACTACCATTCAATTGATTACTGAGGGGCAAATGTTGGATTCTTCAACTGTAATAGTGGATCTATTTTTCCTTTTAGATTATCAGTTTTAGCTTCATGTGCTTCTAAATATTGTTATATACATATTTGGTGTTATATTTACATATTCTATTGATCTGATTGGACTTAAAAGGACCACGCTACTAGTTCTATTATACTTGCCCCGTTCAGTCCTGTTTTCCTCTTTCCTTGCCTATTGAACTAACTGAATTTATCGTTTTTCCTCCCAGTAGCTCCTTATTTGCATCTCGCAGGCACGCCTGGTGCACCCAGGACTTCGGAAGCACCTCTGCAGCTCCGCGCCGCCCCCCGTGAAGCCCAACTCTGCCTCAGCCTGTGGTGCTCTTGGGCACGAGTCCCCTGCCCTCTCCTAGAAGCAGCTGAGTTCTGCCTGTTCTGCTCGGTAAGTGTCCTTCATGCACAGAGATTTTGCTTCTACTTCAGCCCTAGGAAGAAACTAGCAGGGGCCAGACGCTTTTCAATCTCTTCTCAGAGCTTTTGCGTTCCTTTTGTGTCTATTCCTCCCCCAGGCCAGACGCCTTTCCTGTCCCTCAGGGAGGCAGGGCTTGCTGCTGTCCCCAGGGCCTCAATCTTCTGTCCAAGCATGTGAGAACTGAAACACCTGCACTGCTAGACAGTACTGAGAATTAGGAGAGAAAAAGTAAACAACTGGACAACAAAAAAGGCTTAGGAAGTAAATTCCTTATCTCCAAAAATAAATATATGCCCACCAACTTCTGTTTTCCACTTGATAACTTTTTTGAGTAATTCTGAGTATTCTCTTTTACCCTGTCTCCCTCATTCCTCCTTTTTCTCTCTCTCCTCATTAGGACAATCTGACTGTGTTACTGGTAACCTGCGTCCCTACTAGACTCTGATTTTTCAATGACAGGGGTATGAATATACTTAAATTTTCTTTATTATCCCAGCCCTTTTCTGGGTAAATGTGGACAGTTTTTATTCTTCCTGAAATTGTTCTGTGAAAATCTATGATTAATAAGGAAAATGTGAATTTGCGATGTCTAAACAGATTAACGATAAAGTGTTTTTCTGTTAATTTACTATGCTAGTTATATAAGTATTGTTACTAGTAATGATGCCTTACATTTATCTGTAAAATTATTTTGTTTTTTGAGACAGAGTTTCGCTATGTCTCCCTGGGAAGACTGCCATGCTGTCACAGCTCACAGCAACCTCAAACTCTTGGGCTCAAGCAATTCTCTTGCTTTAGCCTCCCAAGTAGCTGGGACTACAGGCGCCCACCACAACGCCTGGTTATTTTTAGAGACGGGGGGTCTCTCTCTGGCTCAGGCTGGTCTCAAACCTGTGAGCTCGGGCAATCCACCTGCCTCAGCCTCCCAGAGTGATAGGATTACAGGGGTGAGCCACCACACCTGGCCATGTAAAATTGTAAAAGAAATTTTATAAAAGAAAAAAGAAATCATGTAAAAGAAAAATGGTTGAAGTAAAGGCTTCTGAACTTATAAGTTTTACTGATTTATACTTCACGGTGTAAAAAACTATATATTATAAATGTTGATATTCTTTCTCCTTGGAGTTTAAGTGTCTATTAAATATTATTCATAAGAATTCGAACTCTTCTCTATCCTATTTACAGAATCCATAAAGCCAAGAATGGATGTCAACAATGGATTATCGTTTTCTAACAAAATCCTTCAGCTCTAGAAGGAAACTGGCTAACAAATGTTTCAGCATTTTGTTAGAAATACTCAAAAACAGTATATAATTAGAAGATAGCTAAAGAAACAAATTCTTTGTATTTTTTAACGTCTGAGGGTATTTCATGTTGTGTTTTAAACTATTCAAAAAGGGCCAAAGCGAATAGCCAATGTGGAAAGAAGCTTCCTTTTCCATTTATCTGTGTGAAACCGCACTGTCCCCTTCTGTCAAACTATTTCTTAAATAATTTCTTATTTATCTTGTATGCTGTTCCATCCTTTTGTGTGTCTTAAACATTGTTTATCTTTCATAGGCTGTTTTATTCACTGCGAGAAGAATTTCTTGAAGTAACATACATAGTCCTACAAAGAATGCTGTTTTATTATTGCAATCTCTTTGAGATGCCTTCCAAAAAGTATATTGTTATGCTAACTCTATCAACCTTAACAGAGGGAAATTTTATTGAAAGTTTTCTTCTTGGCCCTCCTGCTTACAAGTTGTCTGCATCTAAACAAGAAAAACAGCTGAAGCAATGATGTTCTGATTGGGATCTCCAGCTCATCCTTGTACCCCTTCTCAGTTTTTTGAGTTTTTTTTTTTTTTTCTGAAAGTTAAAGCAAACTTAGTGCAAGAATAATATAACAGTCCCGGCTCCTGGGTTCTGTTCAAAATCACTTGCTTGCCTGCTCGAGCTCTCCTAAGGTAACTCAAAATGTTCAGGTCCAAAATAACAAAACATACAAAAAACCCTGCTGGGCAGGCTTCTTGTCTGCAAACTGTTGCCTCCGCCTCCCTGGCCAGTCTCTGTCCAGGCACAAGTGGTTACGACTTACTTCTTCAGGGAGAAGGAGAAGAGGGTGATGGGGGTCGCGGTGTGTGGCACACCTCCTGCATGAGGAACAAGAGGACGTTACCTAACAAATGCCATCAGTGTGACCTTATTCTTCATAAGATAATATGTATCCATATACAAAACATTTCTATCAAGCATCCCTCAAATTTTCCTCTGTGCTGAGCTATTTTTTCTCTCTCAACCCCACACCCTCCTTAACCTCTAGGCACCATTGATTTCTTCTTCACTGGTACAATCTTATCATTAGAAAAAATTCAAAATATATGGAAGAATAAAGTACATAATATTGTGGCACTGGCTTTTTTTTTTTACTTAGCATAATATTGTACAGATTCATCCAGACTTACATATGTTTCAAAAGTTTTCTGGGATAAATGCCTAGCAATTTATAATTGCTGAGTCAAGTATTTTAGGGATTTTTGAGAAATTTTCAAACTGTTTTCCAGCCTGGCTGTATCATTTTGCATTTCCACAAACAGCCCAAGTGTTATCCATTTCTATAATCACATCATTGTTTTTTATTTTATTATTCTCATAGGTACGTAATGATATTTCACTGTAGTTTAATCTGAACTTCCCCAATGGCTAGTGATGCTAAATATCTTTTCACGTCCTTATTTTATTTAATCTGTGTACCTTTTTTACTGAAATATTTTTTCATGCTCTTTGGTTGTTTTTTAAATTAACTATGGCGTATTTGAGTGTTATAACTTGGTATAGCTGTTTTACTGGTTGCTGGTGATCTTACATCAAAATCTACTAGCGTCATTTTCCCAGTTTGAATGAACTATTGAAACCGTACCTCTCTTTCAATCACTTTACCTTCCCTCATTGACAGTATGTTTTAAGTATTTTTTCTACAGCACTTAGAATCACATTAGACAGTTTGGTGATTTTTTGCTTCAGCCATTGAACTCTAGGAGAAAACTGAGAAAACTCAACAGGAAAAGGGAAGTCAATTGTACTAGTGAACTCAAGTCTTGGCTCATCATGGCTGCACTTCCTGTCTGATGTTCCAAGATTCCTTCATTTTTCCTTTTCTTTCCTTTTCAAAAGTTTCCTGTAGATATTCATTTAGGGACCGTTTTGTGGCTACAAATTCCCTCAGTTTTCCTTCATCTGAGAACGTTGTGATTTTCTCTTTACTTTTGAAGAAAAGTTTCACCTGGCAAAGGGCTCTGGCTGACGTGTTTTCTTTATCACGTGGTATAGGCGGAAAGCCTATATGTGCCTTTAAACAGGTTCATTCTGTGAGAACAGGCTTGAAGGTTTTTAGTAAATTGTGGGAAGGAGAGACTGCGATAGAACTCCATTTTGACCTTTGGCAGAAGGTAATACTTCAGTGAACAAAGGCTTGGTCCTGGGGGCAGGGCTTGCAGGCAAGTCTCCTGTATATCTTAGGAATCTCCACCACTCCCAGAGAATGAATAACCATCTCTGGGTCGTCTTTCAAGCAGCTTATTGTAGCATACAAGCAGCTTATTCTCCCAGTTTGCTTTGTGGCTTAGATTAAATTTTAGATGTAATGATGATAAAAGATAATAGTTAATGGAGTATTGTGTTAGCTGATCAATAGACAGGTTGGCGCTGGGTCGATGATGGCCTGGTCATGAGCTAGTCAGGTGATGATCATGAGAATCAAGTCACCAAGTTTTTTGTTTTTTGTTTCTTTTTTTTTTTGAGACAGAGCCTCAAGCTGTCACCCTGGATAGAGCGCTGTGGCATCACAGCTCACAGCAACCTCCAATCCCTGGGCTCAAGCGAGTCTCCTGCCTCTGCCTCCCAAGTAGCTGGGACTACAGGCACCCGCCACAACGCCCGGCCATTTTTTTTTTTTTTTGGTTGCAGCCGTCATTGTTGTTTGGCAGGCCCGGGCTGGATTCGAACCCGCCAGCTCAGGTGTACGTGGCTGGTGCCTTAGCTCGTTGAGCCACAGGTGTGGAGCCCAAGTCACCAAGTTTTAAATAGATGATGTATACATCACAAAATTATTAATTAATAGTGTATACATGTAGTATTGGCTATGTAAGCTGTGTTAAAATAAAGGTTTCTTGCTACATGCCTAAAGAGAGCTTGTCGCCTCCCTTATTCCATACAATTCCTTCAGAAGGCCTTAGCCTCTGTGATGTCACTCTGCACCCCAGATTCCAGCAACACGCCGTGTACCTTGAGTGGCCTCCACTGTTTCTTGGCCGTACCCACTGCTCTTCCTGTACAGATACATGTCATCTCTCTGTCGTGACTTCCCAGACTTCTCAGGTGTTTTCAGTTTGCAGACGTTGGACTGTGATGTGTGTTGGTGTGGGTTTCTTTGTGTTTATTTTGTATGGGTTTTACTCAGCTCTTTGAATATACTGGTTTCTATCTGTTATCAAATTTGCTAAGTTTTCCATTGATATTTCTTTGAAAACCTTTTCAGCTCCACTTGGTTTCACTTTTCTCTTCAACACTCAAATAACGAAAATGTCATCAATTGTTTCTACAGTTTCAAAGGTGCCTAAGGACCTGGGGTTTTGATATTTATTTTAAATGTTCTCTCTATTGATTGGATTGCATGGTTTTACTTCTCTATCTTTAATTTACTGACTTTTCTTTCCTTACATTACCCCCATTCCCATTTTCCCTTGGTTTTCTCTTTCCTGATCCTTTTTTGTCTTTGAGACAGAGTCTTACTCTGTCGCTCTGGATCAGAGTGCTGTGGCATCCCAATCTCAGACTCCTGGGCTTAATCTGTCCTCCTGCCTCAGCCTGCCAAGTAGCTGGGATTGTAGGAGTGTGTCACCACACTTGGCTAATTTTTTCTATTTTTAGTAGAAACAGGGTCTCACTCTTACTCAGGCTGGTCTTCAACTCCTGAGCTCAAGTAATCCACCTGCCCAGGCCAACCAGAGTACAAGGATTACAGGTGTGAGTCACCTTGCCAGCCTCATCTTTGTTGATCTTTGGATTACTTCAAAGGTAAGACTTTTTTAATAGATGTAACCTATCATGAAAATTCATAGGCACAATTATTGAATTTACTATAATTTAAAGAATTATATTATACATATAAATGTTATACTATGGAATATCACATAATTAAATAATTTATTAATATTTCCGATATCAATAAGGATAAGTTAAATGTGTGGAAATTATATATACACACATACACACTTTCTGCTCTTACATTTCATTTTATTGTACTCTTTTATTTCAGATTAATAGGAGGGTAGAGATGATTAGTTACCTTATTTGTATCTGTTGGGCAGAGTTCAAGCTATAGCTGAGCATTCTACAGCAACACCAAAAATTAATAAATGAGACATGATCAAGCTAAAACGCCTCTGCACAGGTAAGGTACAACAACTAAAGAAAATAGACCACCTTCAGAATGGAAGAAGATATTTGTATGTTATGAATCTGACAAAGGACTGATCACCAGAATCTACACAGAACTTAAAGAAAAGAGCAAACAATCCCATTTATAAGTGGGCAAGAAACGTGAATGGAACCTTCTTTAAAGAAGACAGATAAATGGCTAACAAACACATGAAAAAATGCTTGTTGTTCCTGATCATCAGAGGAATGAAAATCAAAACCACCGGCTCGGCGCCTGTGGCTCAGCGGGCTAAGGCACCAGCCACGTACACCTGAGCTGGCGGGTTCGAATCCAGCCCGGGCCCGCCAAACAACAATGACGGCTGCAACCAAAATATGGCCGGGTGCTGTGGCGGGTGCCTGTGGTCCCAGCTACTTGGGAGGTGGAGGCAAGAGACTCGCTGGAGCCCAGAGATTGGAGGTTGCTATGAGCTGTGAAGCCACTGCACTCTATCCAGGGTGATGGCTCTGTCTCAAAAAAAAAAAAAAAGAAAGAAAGAAAATCAAAACCACCCTGTGATATCATCTATCCCCAGAGGGGAACAAGCCACATCGCAAAGTCCCAAAGCTGTAGATGGTGGCGTGGATGTGGAGAGAAGAAAACATTTTTACTCTG
>CAUYON010139293.1:0-20943 GCA_963573935.1 Arctocebus calabarensis
TAGTGATCAAGGAAATGCCATGAAGGATATCTGTAACAGTATGATCAAAATATTTCTGAATGTATATGAATCGTGCCCTGTGATTGCACCAATGTACATAATTATGATTCAATAAAATTATTAAAAAAAAAAGAATATGAAAGAAAAAAAAAGTCCATTGTATGTGGCATTTAATGAAAAAGTTAAGTTTATGACAGAATTGTATTGTATACAATTTCATATTAATCACATAGCAACTAGTTTTTCTTTAACAACTTTAAGGAGGCATAATTAATGAAAAATCGCCTTCATACATTTGGGGTGTGCCATTTAGTAAGTTTTGACATATATGCACGTTCTTGAAACTATCGCCACCAACAAGGCAAGGAGCACACTCATCACCCACAACGCTTCCCTGTCCCTCCCTAACCTCTCCCTCCTGCTCCTCCCACCTCCCCTCCCCTACCTTATTTCTCAGGAAACAATTGATCAATTCTTGGCTACTGGATATTAGCTTCCATCTTCCACAGTTTCACATAACTGGAACTAAATGTTGTTCATTGTTTGTCAGTCTTTTTCTTTTTTTTTTTTATTCAGCAAAACTCCTTTGAGATTCACCCTTGCTAGTGGGTATTTACCACGATCTGCAGCTCATTGCAGTTGCCTGGACACCCGGGCTGATGGAAGGTTCATCTCAGCAATGCTTCTGCTGTTACTGTGTCAGGGTGAAGAGAACGTTCTGCATTATACATTTTTGTTATACTACAGCCCTGAGTCTTTCTCTGCCAGGCTAATTTACTCAGCCCAATGTCCTCAAAATTCATTTATATTTTTACGCATTGCAGGATCTTTGTATTTTGAAAGGCTGACTAATGTTCCATTTTATATGCATATCATCTTTTCTTTTCTTTTTTTGGAGACAGAGTCTCACTATATCGCCCTGTGTAGAGTGCTGCGGTGTCACAGCTCACAGCAACCTCAACGTCTTGGGCTTAATTAAGTGATTCTCTTGCCTCAGCCTTCTGATTATCTGGAACTACAGGCACCGCCACAACGCCCAGCTATTTTTGGTTGCAGTTGGCATTGTTGTTTAACAGGTCCGGGCTGGGCTAGAACCCACCAGCCTAGGTATACGTGGCCAGCACCCTTCTTACTGAGCTACGGGTGCTGAGCCCATATCATGTGTTCTTTATCCTTTCTTTGGTAGATGTGCACTAAGGTCATTTACACATCTTGTTTATTGTGAACAGCACAATAAACATGGACGTGTTAATATATCTCTGAGGTCTTGATTTGAACCCTTTTGGAGAAATACTTAGATGTGAGATTGCTGCATCATAGGGTAGTTTTTATTTGCTAATAGACTTCCATAATGCTTTCCATAGTGGCATGCAAGGGTTCTGGTTCCACCATATTCTTGTCAACGCTTGTTTTCTTTCAGATTTTTATTAACAGTCATAGTCATCCTGGCAGGTATGAAGTGACCACCCTTTGTAGTTTTGATTGACTTACCCTGATGATTAGTGTGATCTTTAGCATTTTTTGTGTACATACATGAAGGAAGCACTGGTTTTTAAATGTTTCCTAATTTTTTTTTTTTGTTTTGAGACAGAGTCTCACTATGTCGCCCTCAGCAGAGTGCCATGGAGTCACAGCTCACAGCAACCTCAAACTCTTGGACTTAAGCGATTCTCTTGCCTCAGGCTCCCAAGTAGCTGGGACTACAGGCACCCACCACAATGCCCGGCTATTTTTTTTTGCGGCAGTTGTTTAGCTGGCCTGGGCCTGGTTTGAACCCACCACTCTCCTTGTATGTGGCTGATGCTGTAACCACTGTGTTATGGGCACCGAGCCAAATTTTTCCTAACTCTTAAAGCTCAAATTTCATTGAATAATCCAAGTCTTAGATCCATGCCTCAGGTCAAAGAGGAAAACCAATATTTTTATGAATCACTATATGATCTGCTACAGTGAACATAGGGTAGATAACAAATGGGTGTGTACACACACATGCATGCGCACACACACGCAGGGAAGAGATGCAGATCTCTAAAAGCCCCTAAGTTTCAGGGATCCCAGTTACTTCCTTGCTGAAGAGAAGCAAAAACAGTGTACATTAACCAATTACAAACTGAAAATAAACATTTAAGACTGCTAGAGAGAGGCAGGACAAGGTGCTGAATAATTGATGCGTATGTGTTTAAAGCATTCAGAGATGAGGGCTGGGTTTTCATTCTGTGTTCCCACAACGTAATAAATTTCAGCGAGCCTCTGCCCCAGGTGTCAAAGTGAAGGTTGATGGTATTAAAGGACATGAGGGTAAAGGTTTATAATTGTGATACATTAGCTTAGATTCCTCATGATCTAGAAAATGGCCATTCTTGGAGGGAATAGTTTGGAAATTTCAAATTCAGATGAGGAAAACTGAAACTTTAAATGAATGAGGAAGAGAGGGAGGGAGCGAGAGAATGAGAATTAGGTTCCGCATGATCCCTGGAATTTTGCCCATATTCCATTTCATTAGAATTTTCCCTTAGGAGTGAGCTGAGGGATGTGGCTATGTAATTCCTTCCCGACAAAAACGAAACATTAAGTTTTCCTTAGTTCCTACAGCCTCTCCTGCTTAGCCTCCCTGGTGTTGTAGTTGGGATATTTAAAAACCTGTGTTTAATATAACATGATGCCTAAACAATTACATCACCTGTTGTACAGCTGGCCCCTGATGATCCATTTGCATCCTAGAGAGAAACTGGGCCCTGCCGGGTTGGGTTTATTGAGTTATGTGGACTGGACTTTCTTTTCACCTTTGTGATCTCGAGCATAAGGTGCCCCGTCATCACCCTTTCCCTTTGTCCAAGACGTTCGTTCTGTTCAATTCGTGTCTGAGGAAGGAAACATGTTTTATTGCCTCCCGTGGACGTGTTCCCGCCTGTGCTCATAAACACACAGACGTACATGTCGTCTCTCCCCTCACTGAGTGGAGCACACTGGCCTGGCCAACAAACCCTGAGTTTTCTTTGGAGCAGTGGTGAAGAGCAGGACCCATGCCTGGAACCCCCTCCACCCTGAAATTTCCTGGGGTCTGGGGTGCAGAAGCAGATTTCACAATGGAGCCTGCCGTAAAGGCTCTGTGTTCACTTGGTTGAGAGCCTGGCTGCCAAAGATGGGGCAGAAGTCCATAGCTTGAATCTTTGGGGGACAGTTGTTAATTTGGAGGCACACAACATGTGGCAGAAGTGGAGGAAATGAAGAAACTTTTCCTCCCAATACAGGGGATTGAGTGGTGGAATCCCATCCTGGGTAATCCCAAGATACTCGTGGGAGGCCTGTAGAGCTCAGGGCTGGGATGTAGCTGCCCAGTTGTCCAGCACCAGCTACCAGACAGCAGAGGGTGGCAGTGACTGAGGGGTGTGGGGGAGACCGGCAGGAAGGAGAAGAGAGGTTGGGAAGGAGCCCATACTCCGCTTTTGGCAAGAGGAGAGAACAGCATTTACTAGGCAGAGACATAACAGAGAATTCAGCAAGATTCAGAGTTTAGAGTCACCTCTAACTGCCCACGGGTGCGAGTCATTCACTGGAATATGGGCCTGCAGCATTGCTGTGATGTGTCAATGTTGAACCAAGGGGTTGAAACACAGAAGGTTTCACATCATAGAAGGCAGAGACCAGGCCGGGCGCAGGGACTGAGGCTCCGCTCTGGGCTCTGACAAAAGGAGGGTGCATGTGTATGTGCCGCTGCTCACTGTCTGCTTCTCCCACTTCTTACTTGCTAAGAGCCCCCAACTCTGGTTTGGGCAGCACCTTGCACAGCTACAGGTTGTGGGCACAGATTGGTCACAGTTAGTGGGACCCTCCAGGAGGCCTTTTGGGGTACTCTTTTTCTTGGATTTCCTGCAGCAATCAGATGACCCGAGGAGATACAGAGGGGAGTCTGCTGAGACACATCCCCTACCTGATAAAACTAAGGCTAGATTTTGTTTCCATACTTCCCTTCTATTTGAGAGACAGGCATGGGAAGTTATATGTGGAGCTTCTTTTACTGACGCCATGAGGGGACATCTCTTATAACGACACACATGGGATGTGACAGCAAGAGAGGAAGAAAACAGGTGATGTGACATCACAGAAAGTCTAAAATCACCACCAAGCCACACTGTCCAGACGCCCTGTGTTGGAAGCAATTCTTGTTCTTACAGCTCAGCCACCATTGCCTGGAACTTTCTAGGAACATAGCTGAAACACTCTGCATGGTACAAACGGGATGTTTACTTCACTGTCTTCTTAATCATAGAAGTAAAACATTCTCCTTTCTAAATGTTTAAGTAGCCAAGTAGGACAAGAAGAAAGTCGCCTGTAATTTCATGATTGTTAAGCTCCGTGTTTCATCCTGAGCTCTCCATCTCCCTAACTCTGTTTCTCAGGACCGAGGCAAGAAGCCCGCCTGGCAATCCCTGTCTCTTCTCAGTCTTTCTTTTGCTCCTTCAACTTCTGAATGAGATAAACTGCAACTTCAACTGAATGAAAAGGCTTAGTCTTCACATCCTCGTTTCAGCGAACACCCTTCTGTACAGGGGCCGCGCTGCAGCAACTCTTGGCGTGGAAAAGGTGCCCAGAAACTGTTCTTGGGCTGAATGAGTAGTGTGCTGGCATTTTGATCTCTCTCAGGTGAGAAGCTAAATCCTCCTTATTTACATGTACAGGAATCACTTGTTGGCTTTCTTCCAGCCTCCTCACTGTGAAGGACCACATCATAAAGGTGCAATAATCTAATCACAATGAGAGACAAATATTCGGGAAGGAAAAACTACTAGGCGTTACTATTTGGTTCTCTATAGCAACTGATGAACAAGACACTGTGAGTGACCCGCACTGGCTACATAGAGGAATCAGCCTTGTGCTGGGAAAAGAGGCCTCTCCAGTCAATAACTGTGATAATCAAGTGGCCTTTCTGAAAGTTTATATATTCACTGAATATATGAATTTTGAAAAATTTTTTGAATATGGGAGTTTTAAAGTTGATCCGTAATCCAGAGGAAAAATACGTACCCTGAATTTAAGACTACTTTTAACGTCATCCACTTGGAAACACATTGTAAAATTAAGCCGTGCAAACACACCGCTGTAATTTCCAGACAGTATTGTTAAAATGGAGCTGAATTTGACAAAAGCATGAAAGGTACTTTTGTGAGGTTTTTTTGTGTGTTTATGTACAAGCGTTGTTGAAGTTTTAGCATATAGATCTGTGCTCCATAAAGATGGAAAGACACTTGTTTTATAAAATTCCCTGACAGAGAATTGATGCAGTAAGAATGAAGAAAAGCACACTTGTCCAGGATGCAATTATGCCTCAGCAGAACTTTCGTTATCTCTATTATTTTGGGGAAGTGACAATTGAAATTTAAAATGGAGCATTTTTTAAATATCCCTGTTGGTCAATTACGTGTCTTCTTTTGAGAAATGTCTATTCAGATCCTTTGCCTATTTTAAAATCGGATTATTTGCTTTTTGCCCGTTGAGTTGTTGCTGCTCATGATATATTCTAGCTATTAATCCCTTGTCAGAAGGACAGTATTGAAATATTTTCTCCCATTCTGTGAGTTGTCTCTTACCTTTATTGTTTCCTTTCCAGTGCAGAAGCTTTCTAGCTTTATGTAATGCCATTTGTTCAATTTTTCTGTGGTTGCCTACGCTTTGGGGGTATTACTAAAAACAAAATTCATCGGTCATATTAACATCCTGAATCTTGGGGGTTAGGGTTCCTGGTTCCCCAAACCCAGGTGATCTGGTTCGATTACTCAGCTGAGCCAGAAAGTTGATCTGGTTCTATTACTGGAGGCTTCGTAGAAGGACTTTATGTAACAAATGCAATCAGTGTAACCTGGTTTCTTTTACACTCAATGAATCCCCAATAAATTAAAAAAAAAAAAAAAAGGAACAGAAACTGGAAATAAAACTGGAGGTACCCAGGCAGTATGGATAGAAAGCCAAAGTAATGCACACAAGTTTATGGGTAACGAAAATAGATTTTAGGTAAGAACTAAGAGAAAGTTTAGTGCACTTCCAAAGAGTTGGAAGTGGATCCTTCCTATGAAGGAGAAAAGATGAGAAAGACAGAGAGGCAAAGGTCTGATATAAATACTCTCTCCATTTTTGAAATTGGTCTTTCATTGGCTTCTATGTGCCGCCAGGCAGTATTGCCTTTTTCTATTGGTCATTGGTTACCTAGGTTACTTCATAGCTACATTCATAAGGGCCCTCCACACTTCCTGGTCCAGTAGGCCGGGTTTTCCTCCTACTCCCACCCCCTAGTCCTCCCCGGCCCACACCCCCACCTTGAATTCCCTTTCTTAGTTTCCTTTCTCATTGTTTTCTTTTAGTAGTTTCATAGTTTCAGGTCTTAGATTTAAGTCTTTAATTGATTTTCATCTGATTTTTGTCAGTGTTTGGAGATAGGGTTGAATTTCATTCTTCTGCATGTGCTTACCCACTTTTCCCACGAATATTTGTTGAAGAGACTGTCCTTTTCCCACTGTAAGTTTTTGGCCCCTTTGTTGATGATGAGTTCACTACAGATGTGTGCATTTATTTCTGGGTTCTCTATTCTGTTTCCTTAGTCAACATACCTGTTTTTATCCTAGTACCATTTTGTTTTGGTTACTACAGCTGTATAGGTTGATTTAATGTTAGGTATTGTGAGTTTTCCAGTTTTCTTCTTTTGGCTCACGACGCCTTTGTCTATTATGTACCTTGTGTGGTTCCATATGAATTTTGGAATAATGTTTTCTATTTCTGTAAATAATGTCATGGATAAATTGATGTATATAGCATCAAATCTGTAGATTGCTTTGGGTAGAATGGACATTTTAACAATTCGATTCTTTCAATCCATGAGCATGGGATATCTTGCCAAAAAAATAAAAATAAAAAAATGAAAGTGATCTCCAGCTCTTTCTAATGAAAGCTCAAAATCCCCTCATTATTGGGGAGGATGTCACTTTATGGTCAGGGGGGATACAAATATGAATCTGTGGATGAACGTGTACATAAAAATAGAATCTCATTTATTTTCTGTCATTCAAATGCCTTTTCAATTAAGTCTTCATTATACCAGGTTGACAGACACTGGCTGTGAGCACTATATTGACCCAGGAGCACCAAAGATCCAGAGTCTGAAAAGGTTCTTTGGCCTCACATTTGGGGATTCCTTTCCTGCTTCCTTCTCAGCTCACCTGAGTTTTCACCTTTCTCTTAGATTGGGGTTATGCTTATGACACAGGAATGTTTTATGGGGTGACCAATAGTCCCTCTACCTAGATTAAGTGTTTTCAATTGTAGCTGCACTTTAGAAGCCCAGAGAAAGCTTGAAAATACAGGGTGGACATAAAGTTCATATGCAATTTACTATGTTAAGCTACTTTAGATTGCACATGAACTTTAGTCTAACATATACATATATAGATACCTGGGCTCCAAGCCAGACTAATGAAATCGGCATCTCTCAGGGGTGGTTTGGGGTTCTCAAATTTGTAACGGCTCCCTGGAAAGGGCAAAAGGGGCTCCAGGTTTCTTGGGGTTTGAAGATCAGGGACCCTCTTTAAGAAAAAGAATAAACAATTTGAAATAAAAATCAGGTACAGGTGTGACTAGGTACTGACGGTAAGAAAATGAATCCTAACAGCTTACACATTTTAAAAATCTGACAAATAACATACATACCACAAAATTTTAGGACATGCATTTGTTATTGACTGACACATTTCGTAATACTGATTTTTGCATATATGCTTTTGGAAATTCCTTGCGAAGAGTTTTATTTGAGTGATTTTGAAATACTCTTTTACTATAATTATGTAAAAACTCAAGTATTCCTCTACCTTTTTATTATTGATGTCTGCAATGCCTAGTACCTGTAACACATCTGATATTTGTGGCACTGCCACACGTTTTCTGATAAAGTCTATTTCATGCAATCCTCGTCAGAGCAGAAAAAAGCATGTGATGCATTTATGATGGCATACACCACATCATCCTGTATATGCCTACCAGGGAGAATTTCCATTTGTTTAGATGTTACTGAAGACTGAATTCTCCATGTACAATATTACTTGTCGGATAAATGGGAGAATTTTACACAGATGAGAATATGGCTTCACTTGGGTCAAATCTTGTTCTCTTTTCTCTACCAAGTGTGTCAGCACAGTTGGGAGGAAAAGTATTTCTATCAGTAACTTAACATTCCACAGCTGCGACTGCTAACCTCAGAATCATGACCCAATAATCCCCGTTCAAAGGCATCTCCAGCCCCATTTATCTCATGCCGGATCCAAAAAACGCCAGTGGCTGCTCACATGAATCAAAACATGATGGTGTATAGAGAAGAGTGGAAAGAAACAGCCACCTCAACAAATTGAAACACAAATATCTTACTATTGCAAAATTTGCAAGACCTACAAGCGTGTTAAACACATTTGAAGTGCCACACATAGGCTTGAGGGGAGGCTTGCAAACAAAGGCCTTGAAGCCGAGGCCTCCTTCTTTTCATGGTAAATCTAGCTCTGTCTGGTGGTTAGACCCACTGGTGGGAAGCAAACCCCTCTGGGGTGTTTGTCCTATGACCCCTTGCCTCTTCCACTCCCCAGATCTATCCATCTTCCAGCTCTGCCACACCAGTCACAGGGAAGATAAGGCGATCTGTTCTCAGATTGAGTAACCGCTCTCCCTGCATGTTTATAGCCAAAAGATTTTAAATATTCAACAACTCTTACTTTTACATCTTAATATAATTATTTAAGGCTTTTGGAAAGACAGGTGAAGGAAAACTTTAAAGTTTGAGAACACTACTAGTCTTATACTGAAATGTGCAGAATTTGAAATCCTGGCTTTGACACAGTAGCTGTGTAAGTCTGGGCACTTCATTTAATATCTCTGAGCCTCAGTTTCACTTCCTGGGAAATGGGAGAGATAAGAACAGTACTGCTCTCACAGGGTGATTGTAAAGGATTACGTGAGTTAACAAAGGTAGGTTTAGAATAGCAACTGGCACTAAGCCAGTACACCCCCATGTTAGCTAAGAAGACTGTCCTGCTAACCTTTCAGGAAATAGCAGACAAAGCCTTCCAGGGTACTTCTATGTTTTCCTTCTCTACATACTTGTCCTGAAGCAATAAGAAGCACAGAGAAAACTGTGAACGTGAGAAAATGAATAAAAGTTACTATGTCACAAGAGTTTTTCAATCCTGAATAAATGAAGGTAGCCTGAAGGTATTCACTCTTAGAGCCATACCTTATCATCTCATAATAGCCATTTTAATGCAAAATGTTACACATGTTGTCTGATCCACATATGAAAAGAGGCAGAATTTGCCTTCTCAGCTACTTGAAGGCATAATGAGAAGAACATCTCTTTAAGGATTCTCTTGCTGTCATAATTTGATTTTTCAGGAAATGTTCAGGGTACTGTTGAAACGTAAAGAAAAAAAATGTATAGATTTCCCTGAATGGCTCTTTCCTTCAAAAAATGATGGATTGCTTTTATCTCCTTAGTGTAAAATCAGATATTGAAATAGATAAAGTAAGCCCTGAGTAATATAATGAGAAGGGGGCCTGATTTCTTGTCTTTGGCCTTGCTGAGAGCTGGCGGTAGAAGTTAGCATGATCAGAGTCTGGAGCAGGGATTCCAGTTCAGCTGCAGACGTAGGACGATTTCTCCCAGCATCATCCCCGGTTCTCTCTTGCATTCTTCACTGGTTGCAAAGTCTTTACCACAAATACTTTGGCTCCCTAGGAATAAAAATCAAGTCAATTGATAAGGTTCAGGAGATGCCCTAAACAAGGAAGGAGAAATAGTAACAATGACTAACGTTACCATAAACTTTAGCTCATAGGACTTTGCACAGAGATATGTTTTCAACACTTGGGTGAATACCTTGGAGAGGAATTCTGGATTACATGATAAGCATATGTTTATCTTTATAAGAAAGGCCAGTGGTTTTCTAAAGTGGCTACAGTGTTTTGCATTCCCATTAGGAATATATGCAGGTTGTATTCTTGCGTGTCATCTTTAGAGCTATGAATTCCCCCATTTTGTAGATGATGAAACTGAGGTCCACCATGGTGGGTGAGGAAAGATGTCAGAGGACCTGGATTGAGTGTCTGCTGGGCCCAGTCCCAGGGGGAAACCCTGCCTCAACCCCCACCTCTCTGCTGTGTGCACAGGCTAATCTCAGTTGCACAGGAACATAACACAAGGAGATTGGGGGGCTCGCCCAGTGCCCCCTGCCTAGGATCCACATGTGTCTAATGTCTAATGTCTAATGTCTAATGTCTCTACTCAACATTTCCACTCCATGTGGCGTTGCTTCTATTTGTAGATTCCCAGGCTCCAGGGCGATGCGTCACCCAACCACCATTCCCATACCCTTGCTTGATTTTTCTCTCATACCCTCTCTTACTTGCCCCCACCCATGTTGAATTTTTGTTTCAGGTGGACAGGAGAAATTCTCATAATCACATATTTTCTTTGCCTGGTGTTTAGATCAGAACCTAAAATCTTAAATTTAACAGAAACAGAATCTTATAACTCAAAATGCCCTTTCCTCCCTTGAAAACTTGGGTTCTGTATTAAGTTTTAAAATTCTATTAAGAATCTCAAAAGCTGAATACAGGCTCGTTTGCTTCTTTTATTCATTTCTGCTTTAAGTGTTGACATGTCTACAATAAGCCAAAAAGGACTTAGCTGCCTGTTTGTGCAGAAAAGTACAAGGAAAGTAGAACACACACATGCCTCATCACACATGCCAGTGAAGTCACCATGCTCAGGGAATGTGGGAAATTGTGGCTAAATGTACCTGAATTTACAAAATATTCATTACAAGATTTTGTAAAGTGGTGGTCAATATACAGAGAATATTTTGTTGCACTATGGTTCCCCTTGGTAGAGTGCTGTGGCATCACAGCTCACAGCATCCTCAAACTCCTGAGCTTCAGCGATTCTCTTGCCTCAGCCACCCAAGTACCTGGGACTACAGGCACCCACCACAATTCCCGGCTACATTTTGTTGCAGTTATCATTGTTGTTTACCTGGCCTGGGCTGGGTTTGAACCCGCCATCCTCAGTGCATGTGGCCGGCGCTGTAACCACTGTACTATGGTTGCTGAGCCTGTGAATATTTTTAAAATTTTGTATTGAATATTCTGTAAATAAAGGTACATTTAGCTACAATTTCCAGTTTTCTTTATGTATGGTGACTTAAGGGGTGACTCTGGGGACCCTTATATGTCATATTATCTTAACACAAGTGTATTTGTGTGACTGCGGGATCATAAATTTCTGAAAAGCACAGTATTCATACCCCAAACTTGGAGGCTCTCAGTTTGTGCAGGAGATCGTTTGATTTCAATGTGACTTCCCCAGGGCAGGAGATGTTGTGGTTATTAGAAGCATCATCTTCTAGAGAGAAAACCAAGATTGCTCCCAGAGAGAAGAAATGTAATTAAACGAACTTCTTCCTTCCCTAGCGTATATAATATTCATTTAAATATTTACTTGGAGCAAATACATTTTAATGAATTTTAAGTTAAAATTAAATCAACTCATTAAACCACATTTAAGAGATCAGAAACGTAAAATCAGCACTGGGAGCAACTTGTTAATTTCTGCGTCTGACTGACTTGAACCCTGGAGAAAATAATTCGTGGGAGGGTAGCGTTCCCTTTTCCTAAAATACACACCATTCATGGTGTCCAAGTCAGGTTCACAGCCATTACCTAAGTGCAAATCGGGGGGTGATCATTCCCATTATTCAGGTGAGGAAGGTGAGGTTTGGAGGTTTAGAGAAGTTAACAAACGTGGAGATACTCAACAAGCAAGTAACAGAGGCGACACAGAAGGTATTTAGTCTAGATTCACTCCCCCACCTTGGGAGAGTGTTTTCATTGGCCAAACACTTCTAGCCTGGTCTATTTCCTGCCCTTTTCAGCCCCCCAGAGAATCCTTATCTTCTGCCTTCCAGCTGGAATTTACCAATGGGAAGTACCAACTACATCCAGAGTGTTTTCATTGGCCAAACACTTCTAGCGTGGTCTATTTCCTGCCCTTGTCAGCCCCCCCCCCCAGAGAATCCTTATCTTCTGACTTCCAGCTGGAATTCACCAATGGAAGGTACCAACTACATCCAGGAGGGCAAGAGGAAAGAGAGTTGGGGTGTTTTTCCCACCCCTTATCCAGTTTGGTTTCAAGTCTAATCATTGTGCTACAGCATTTGGATCATCCCTCCTCCAGGCGTTCCTTCTGGGGCCTCTGACCCTCCTTTCTCCTTTTCAGACATGGAGGACATAAGGAAATCCTCCTGTCCCCAACCTCTGGGAGACTTTCCATTTCTGGTGTCTTTCCTTGTAGTCCTTTCAGTGAACTGCCCTCAGTTGGACCATCTGGGCAGATGCTGTTTCTTACCACCTGGAAATGTCTGGTCTGATTACCTGGGATCCCTAGATAGCAGTGAGACTGGGGAACCAGCCAAGCCACCTATTACTCTGCTTAGTTTGATACAGAGACCTCAAAGTGAGAGCTGAGAGACTCAGGGACCTGGACTGACACAGCCCTTTCTTTCTTGGGTTATTCAACCATTCTGTGGTTCCACGACAGTCTGCAAGAACCCCCGAGGATGAAGAGGAAGTCAGTCTCAAAATACAATTTTAATTTTATAATTTTTTAAAAATTTGAACTTTTACCTATATTACCCTTTTGTGATTTACATATTATGAGTTCTTTAATATGTGTATTATTTATAAGCTCAAAAGTAATAGAGTCTAATAATTCTCTCTCCAGACATACACAATATTTGCAGTTAGTATATGTTCTTTTAGAGTTTGCCCAGGGTATGTAGGTGAAGAAGGAGGACCAGTTAGGGGTCATTACAAAAGTTATACAAAAGATATACAAAAATCAAGAAATATAAAATCCCCACATTCCACAGGATGGAAACAAATGAAACGTTCCCTGCAATGCTAATAAGCTCAGCAAGCTGAGTTTTGCATGTTGGAATCAGAAAGGATGCTGTCGACTGTATTCCTTGGAAATGAAATAATGTACCATAACCCAGTCTATCTCAAAACTTTCATAGTGATCCATGCAAACTCTGATATTTTAATAAACATTAAACACTTTGCATTGTTAACTATACCTGAGCTTCAAGAGCTGCGTGAATTTAATATAATAAGAAGGAATGTTGTTACACTAATAGTCTAGTGAATTGTGCCAAATCCCTACAATCACTGGAGACCACAGTTAGCAGTAAATGGGAGAAAAGAAAGTTGTCATCTTTCCTTCTGGGTTTTAATAAGGCATAGTCTATGCAGAATGTCAAAATATGTAGAAAATTCAAGTTAAGCTTCTTCCAACCCTTCCAAGTCAGCCCCCTTCATCCCCAGAAAATTTCTCATTTCCTTTGGCTTCTTCCAAAATGAAAATCCAAGGTCCCCGGCTCGGTGCCAGTGGCTCAACAGGTTAAGGCCCCAGCCACATACAACTGAGCTGGCAGGTTTGAATCCAGCCCGGGCCCACCAAACAACAATGACAGCTGCAACCAAAAAATGGCTGGGCGTTGTGGCGGACGCCTGTAGTCCCAGTTACTTGGGAGGCGGAGGCAAGAGACTCGCTTAAGCCCAGGAATTGGAGGTTGCTGTGAGCCGTGATGCCACAGCACTCTATCCAGGGTGACGGCTTGAGGCTCTGTCTCAAAAAAAAAAAAAGAAAAAGAAAAAGAAAATCCAAGGTCCCTTTCCAGCTCCAAAATTGTAAGTCACATTCTTCTCTGCATCAATACACCAGAAAATAATAGTAATAGTGATTTAATGATAATCCCATGAGTATTCAGAACATAGCAAGACCATTTCCTCTTCCTCCATCTCAGAATTCTGCTCAACAGCCAGAAATCTGCTACATTACCCTCCTCTTTGCCCTAGAGCTGAAGAACAAACACAAGAAGCCAGGCTTGAGATTCTGAAGCTGGGGGCATGCTCACCCTCTTATCAAGTACCCAACACCAAGCCTCCTTTATCTAGAAGATGAAAGTCAGACTTGGTGTTTCTAGCTGAGGAGTTATTGCCTTAAGACTCACTTCCTAATGCCCAATCTCATTATAAGTCAAGTTTAAGCAGACCTAGTTCAACATAACCTTGTTAATATTACTTTCCTCCTTTGTTTTTAATAATAAGCCTTCTTATGTCTTTCTCATGCACCATTTTTTATTGCATGTTGTAGCCTGATATTTGGATTTCATTTAGTTAGAATAAACTAATATTTTTCATTTAGTTAGAATAAACTAATATTCTAACTAAATGATATTTTGGTGAATACCAGGTTACTATTTCCTTCCAATTTTCCCACTCAGTGAGATCTTAAATTGCTCTGATAGCTTTGCATCCAGAACAGAAATGAACACAACATGGCAGACTAAATACAGGTTCCATCAAGTATTTATGGCTCACAAATAGTATAAACCATCTAAAAACTTTTCCAGGTAATTATAAGTCTGTGAGAATAATATCACTGTGAGGCATTTGAGATTGAGTTCATAGGTTGTAAATGCATTAATTTGTGATTGATATAAACAATTCCCCATTCTCCCCAGAGCTAAGGAAGCCAAATTCAACTCTGAAAACCTCTTAGAAAAGAGCAGCATTATTTGAGAAGCCAATGGAACAGATCAGTGAATTAACAGATCAGTGAATTTAAAAAGCAATACATTCTGAAAACTTAAGTCTAAACTAGTTAATCTCGATAGTTCTGAGATGAAAGGATCTGTCTGTCCAGTTCAGGCACACACATTTGATATTAGCATCTCCTTGTCAATGGATGGAACCACAATGTAGTCAAAATTTAAAGCAAAACTAGCAAGGAATTATTGAATAATTTTTTAGCTGTTAGTGTCTTTATTGATACATTCATTAGTTCTGTGTTTCTAGCACAAATACTGCCAAAATGTCTGTGCAAAAAATGAACTTAATTTCCTTATTTTTGGTATCTACTGATGATTCATTACTGAAGCAATGAACTTATTTCCCTTATCTGCAGAAAATAAAGATGAGGGAGGGCTTGTAATTTTGTTCATATGTCATGATGCCAAAACTGTTACCCAACCTAGAAATCACAGGGGAAAATGTGCAGCATTTTTAAAAACATTAACAAAGTCTGTATTTATGAATAATTCATGCTTACCAGTGATTTGGCAGAGAAAAGAAGAAAGAGAAAAAGTTTTGCAGTTAAAAAAAAAATTGTACACTTCAAATTCGAGTATTATTTGAGGCAGAGTCAGAAGGGACAGTCAAATTTTATTTTTAGATTTAGTAGATTATGTAAGTATTGCATAATATAGAACAAAAGTCATCAGCTCAAGGGAAACCAATTTAGTTCATTCTCTCTTAGAGAGTTCCCAGTGTACATAAGACACCCCATATGGCTGCTGCCCAGAGTGGGTTTGTGACCACAGTCATGCTTGACCAAAAATTTTTCATGTTGGTGGTTTCATTGACATTCTTATGTCTTTCTCTCATTCTATTGAAATATCTCAAATAATTGCTTTGGATTGCAGTGCTTGTTAAAGTTCAGTATCTTATCTTAATATTATGAGACATCAGAAAGACTGAACTCAAGCTCAGTCCATGAGTAATGTGATTTCTGTGCTAAACCTAGCATAAAACATTTAAAGTAACAAATGTTAGCCCCTATCTCTAAAGACAATCTCTTGCACCTGAACACTGTAGGCTTGAGCCATTGACAGGAGGGATTCAAATCCCGAATCCCTCCTTTTCTGCCCTTTGTGGCAGCTCCACCTAGCCCTCTACACAGTCACGTGAATGTTGAACATGACTCTGAGAGGAAAAGTTTTCTCCTCCACTCTGAGACATGGTTCAGGGAATTCCTGGAGGACTCCTGTAGAAAAGTCAAGACTGCCAAACCCACAGGCCTTAGCAGCCCAATTTATGACATTTGGAAAAATGATCAGGTCTTGCATTTAATGCCTTTCCTCTTGGGTAAAAATAGTAAAAGGCATTTAGTGTGCTTTTTTCTAGATCATCCAATATAATCTCAGCAGAATGTCAAAAGGGGAGAACTCAGTAATTGAAGTTAAGAAAGAAACCTATCGTTTTTGGTTATATGTAGTTCAGAATGTTCAAACATGTGGTCTTTATTAAAAGTCTCTGCAATATGGGTGGTGCCTGTGGCTCAGTGAGTAGGATCCCGGCCCCATATACCACAGGTAGCAGGTTTGAACCGGGCCCTGGCCAAACTGCAACAACAATAACAAAAAATAGCCAGGCCTTGTGGTGGGTACCTGTAGCCCCAACTACTCAGGAGACTGGGACAAGAGAATCGCCTAAGCCTAAGAGGTGGAGGTTGTTGTGAGCTGTGACAACACGGCACTTTACTGAAGGCGAAATAGTGAGATTCTGTCTAAAAAAAAAAGAAAAGTCTCTGCAATAGATAAGAATTCTTTTTTTACTTAAATTTAAAATTGTCCTTTCAAAGAAAGAAGAAAATATAAGTGCGCATATTCCTGTCTCCTAGAGATAAATAGTATTAACTTCCAGATGTTTTTCTATGTATATTTTTAAGGGGTTACCATTAAATTAATTTGTATTGTTTCTTCACTTAGTATTATATAATACTTAGTATATTCCTAAGAATTATGTAATTTTGAATATATTTCTGAGAATTTTGCATGAACATTAAAAAGTCTTTGAAAACAGGATTTTGGTTTCTTTAATTTTTATATAAGTAATATATAATCACTCTGTAAGAAAACACGTGAAAATACATAGGTAAGCAATGAGAGGGCCTATATGTGATCTCTTGGGCTGAGCATGTCCATCAATCCTGATTCTTTCCCACTCACACATATATATGCATATGGGGGGTGGTGGTGATATCCCTGACATAGTGACTCAAGTATCAGGAGACAGCAGTATCTTTCAAGGTCCCCCTGAGGCAGCATCCTGCAAAGGTTCCATTGTCCCACCTGGCCCAGGTGCAGGTAAGGATCCATGGACCATACTCACTGGCACAGATGAGTAGGGGCTCCTGTATCTGTTGACCCTCACCTGAATAAAAATCTAGAGATCTGGACAACTCTCCAGAGATGGAGTAGAAAGTTTCACTCTCAAAACAACAAAGATGGGTTGGGTTTTATATTTCTTGAAAGAATTTCGGTAATGAAGGTTATTTTGGTACTGGTGAATGCTGATGTTTTTGACCCAACATCAGCCTCTGATCCCAACTAGATTAAAAGTATTTTAGAGTAAAACTTTATCCATTATTTGTCATTCTAGGCACTGATATAAGCACATTATAAATGTTGACTTATATAACCATCATGTTAACAAATCACTATTAATCCAGTTTTGATAATTGAAGCAACCAAGGTACAGAGAAGTTTAATAACCTATCCAAGGTAACAGGAAGCTTGTGAGCAGGAAGATACCTCCAGTTCAGTGTATGTGATCGTGGAAGATTATGGCTTTTGGTGCCACTGAGCCCTACCAGATTCAGTGGGGGAGAGAGGGAGGGGAGAAGGGATGGTTGCGTGACTTAAGTTGAATAAGCTTCTCAGAAGATGACATTATCTGTCCATCACTATCAGCGTTACCAGTACCCACATGCTATCCACTACTTAATTTTACTATTTTGCCCTATATTAGGATAATCAAAGCATAAAGCTGTTGTGCTTTGTGGACAATATCCAATAATATTTTCTCTTATTTCCATTCATATTTCCAATTCCTAGAACATAATATAGGTGTAGCCAATCCTTGAATACCAGTAACCATGTATTTGATCTGAATAATGAAAACCCGTGTTGTCGGGTAGGGGTTCTCAGCACTCACGGTGCATTTGAATCACCTGGTGATAGTTTACCTGCCCTCTATCAATGCCCAAGTCTCCCACCTGTGGAAGTTCTTATTTGGTTGGTCTGGACTGGGGTCATGAGTGCCAATAATTAAAACAAACAAACAAACAACAACAACAACAACAACACCCCAGGAAATTTGAATTTGATTAGATTGAAAAAATTGCTGAGCTTTGATTTCTCAACAGAACACGGCCCTCCAAAGATAGAAGCCCAGCCTGAAACTTTCTTCCCTAAAGGGAAGGACTGGTCTTCCATGGCCAAGGGAAATTATGAATAGGATTTAATTACTGAATGCCTAGAGACTCTTGTTTTTAAGTGGCTGAGTTTTTCAAGAACAGGAAGTTTGCTATTATGGGCAGTGGTCACACTGAGGAGGGGTAACTGAGGACTGTAGGGGAAGGTGGGCAAGTGGTTCCTCCCAAGCATATTCTATACCCCTAAGCATAGCTGAGCATCAAGTGGACTATGCTCCTGACTTGCCCAGGTAACTGGGTTCCTCTGTATAGGTCTCTCTGTCCCCAGTGTGGCTTGAAGGATAGGAGCTGGCTGTCTCCACATGGAACCTGTGGATGTTGGAAGGCAGACCCCAGGAACAGCAGCCACAAGAACTAAGGATGAGGGATTTCCTCAAGTCTTGTGGACTGCATAAGTCTCTGTGTTGCTGAGAATCACAGGGGGTGAGGAAAGCTTTCCCTGAAAATTACCCAACTACATTTCCTGCTATCTCTGATGGTTGAAGGCTTAAGCAGACTAAATCAGATTTAAGAGGGTAAAGGGATGCACCATCTATTCTACTCTGAGAACTTGGCACATTCATGGTTTTTACTTGTGTTGCAGTGGATTTGAGGAAATGGAAGTAATCATGCTCTGCAACTAATCCACAGAGAATGGAGGAGGATGCCAAAGGAATAAACCATTCAAAGAGAATCTATGATAGATATAGACAAGGATGTGTACTTTCCTGACTTCAAAGATCTTTAAACACTGAGACATTGAAGACAGTCTGGCCTTCTGCTTCTCAAATAGCACAGATGATGGTCACCCCATGCCATAATGTGAATGTTGAAGTTTTCTCTGGATTCTTTTCTTTTCTTTCTTTTTTTTTTTTTTTTGCAGTTTTTGGCTGGGGCCAGGTTCAAAGTTGCCACCTCTGGTATATGGGGCCAGTGCCCTACTCCTTTGAGCCACAGGCACCGCCCTCTTCTCCAGATTTTTATGTGGCAGCCTGCTCTCCAATATTATAGTATTAGGAGGGGGGACAGTTATGAGGGTGGAGCCCTCAGAGTGAGATAGTGCCCTTGTAGAGGGGTGAAGAGCCCCTTCTACGGTATAAGTGAACAGTGAGGAGGCTGTGTTTTTGGCCCTTACCAGATATGGAATCTGCTAGCTTCTTGATCTTGGACTTTTCCGCCTATAGAACTACAAGAAATAAATATCTTTTGTTTAAGATACTCAGTTTTTTATTTTATTACAGCCTTCAGAACAGACTAACATCCCATAAAGACAATCATGTAGCCAGTAGAGTGAGTCTTTTATGTTTAGGTTTTGATGGAAGTGAAAACAGAAATCTATGGACTCTAGCGAAAAGGAGTAAGATGAAGTAAAAGAAAGTTACTTATTTCATAGATTTTTGCCTTAGTTTCACTAAAACTTTGTAAATTATATAAGTTCTTACAGGACTCAACCACATAATGCAGCTATTTTTTTTAATTTATTGTTTACATAATAAGTTAAAAAGAATCAATCTATATTGGTAAATAGCATAATGAAGACACTTCTAAATGCTAATGTATTAAAAATTGTATAAAATATTGAAAATTACTATTTTCCATTAGTAATCTTATTCTGAGTTCTATTCAATCTATATGCAAATGTTGGGTTCCTTTGCTTACATATTCTTACAATCTTATAATTTTCTATTCATTTCATAAAGTTAAAATTAATGAAGTTCTGCTAAGATAGTAAGGCTTTTCAATTGTATGTTTGAAAATTCATTCCTGAATATGAATGTTGCTATCATATACTCTTGTAAATGACATAAAGTTATTATATGCATTTTTACATTTAAGTAAAATAAATTATTTTAATTTTTCTGATTAATACTATTTATTGTTTCTTTCAGAGATCAGACTCACATTTTAAAAATAAACATCAGCTTCGTAGAAGCAAAGTCAAGTAGCTGAGTATCCAACTTTGCAATTATCTGCCACCTGAGGTCTGCACAAGAACATTTTATTTGTATTTTCTCCTTGTTCCTTAGTATTTCCCTGGATTTTATTTGTTTGTCTATGTTTAAACTGTAATATAAGTTCTCTCTGGGAGGGCAGCTTATAATTAAAATTAGTCCTAATTGTGTGTTTTTATTTCACTGCTACTTAATGAGAGATTATAAAACAATTTGGTCCACGCAGGGAGATCTTAGACCAGACAATGAGTTGCCATTTGGAGAAAGATTTCTCTATTTTTACCCTCTATAATGCTGACCTAAGCCCATGTGATCACATTTTGTTTACATGACTCAAGGATATAAATATGAACCACAGGAAAAATTAATGTCAACCTTTTCCTGAATATTTGTTTATTTATTTATTTATTTTTTATTAAATCATAGCTGCATACATTAGTGTAATTAAGGGGTACAATGTGCTGGTTTCATATACAATCTGAAATGTTTTTATCAAACTGTTTAACATACCTTTCATGGCATTTTCTTAGTTATTGAATGAAGACATTTGTGAAGCTAGAACATACTCTTCTTAGCAAAGTATCCCAAGAATGGAAGAAAAAGTATCTGATGTACTCAGCCCTACTATGAAGCTAATTTAAAGGTTTCATATGAAGGCTACAACCCAACTATAACACAAGAATATGGGAAGGGAGGGGAGAGGGGAGGTTGGGGTCGAGGGAGGGTAACTGGTGGGGCCACACCTATGGTGCATCTTAGAAGGGTACAGGCGAAACTTACTAAATGCCTGAATTTTTCATTGGGATTCATATTCATAAAAGAACTGGGAAAATTGGAGATTGTTCTGTGACTTTGGTGTATGACTATAGC
>CAUYON010139294.1:0-14971 GCA_963573935.1 Arctocebus calabarensis
GGTCAGTATGGGAAGGCGGTCAGTGTGGGGAGGCGGTCAGTGTGGGGAGGAGGTCAGTGTCGGGAGGTTGTCAGTGTGGGGAGGTGGGCACTGTGGGGAGGCATTCAGTGCAGGGAGGTGGGCAGCTATGGAGGTCCTACTCTGTTTGGCACATGGATGTATATGCTGTTTTCTGTTACCTTGGGATGGCAGCAGAGAGGAAACAAGCAGCTTTCCACCTTCCTAGAGCACATAGAAGCAACAGGAAGTGACCACTGCCACGGTCCGTCAGTTTCTTTCTACACCAAGTCAGGAATCAGCTCTAAAGGAGATGAAAAACGATGCGTTCAATTCTACTGTATTTGTGTCTACTTCCTAAGCAAAATGTTCACTTTCAGACTATAATACCTGAAAATGAGAAAATGACTTAGAACAATGGCTCTCAAAATAAGGTTTCAGAAATCAGTATCACCAGCATGGCTGGCAACGTAAAGAAATGTAAATTTTCATACATTCTCCTGGACTTACCCTATCTGAAACTCTGCAGGTGGGGTCTGCAGTTTGCGTTTTGACAAGCTTCACAGGGGATTCTGATGAATGCTCAAGTTTGGAAACCAGTGACGGAGAGGTCCATGGCCTTGTTTCTACCCGCCTCCTCACCTCCTGTGGTAGGTTCCTCTCTACTTTATTCCTTTTTTTACATTTTTCTACCTACATGGGTTGGGTTTTCCACTGCCCAGGTCTTTCCTACCATCTCCAGAACATCCAGATTGACTGGTCTTACCTCATCCTGTATGTTCTGGGAGGATCTGCGCCCAGTATGTGTGTGTGGGGGGAGGGTAACTCTCATGAAGGGACTCTAGACAAAAATTAGAATTTAGGAGCTAGTAAGGGCTTTGGCAATCATAAAATCTGACTCAATTATTTTATGAGGAAAATGAGTCTTAGACCATATATCTTATCCAAAATCAAAGACAGTTAAAAGTCATTAGGCTGCAAAATAAGACACTTGGGTCCTTGTCAGGCTCTGACACTATCTGTATGACCATAGTGGTCACTCCTAGACAAGCTCCCGCCACCATTATTGTAAAATGCCCCAGATAAACTTACATTACATGTAAGATGTGTATCTGTAAAGCATCAGCTACCAACAAGAGCACGTGGAACCGTCTGTATCACAGTGAGCTTCTACATTCATTCCCATTTCCCATCAAGAAAGAGGAAGCAAAATGAGAGGTTTCGTATGAGTAACCAGTCACAGAACAGGTCTTCAAAAGTAAAGGACTGAATCAGAAAAACTACATTCTTGTTCCTTTTGCTGCACAGCTCTAGGTAGGGGTAGATCCTGCTGCACACGTGCCTCGTGATCATGGGCCATGAGCTGACTCAGAATGTGAGTTGTTGGGACTGAAGATGATTGGTAAAGGGGTCACTCCCAGTGCTACGTCATAGTTAGACAGCACACTCCTTGTCTATCACCCACTGAAAAACCTTCCTCTAAGAAAGAGTCAGTCTGAGCAAAGATTGTTGTCTCTGGCTACTAAATACACCGAAAAGGACTTCACAGTATGGTAGACACCAATACTAAATATCAATCAAACAAAAAAACAAAAAAACACGGGCACAATTTGAATGTTGCAACAAAATATTCATCTATAGAAAGGGAAATGATAAAAAGTTGAGAAAAGAGAAAATACTTTCAGAACAATAAAATTTTTGCCAAGGAAAAAGTTGATATTTAACTCAGAGATGAGCTTATGCCAGGCCAGCTGTATCCAACAGAACCTCCGCTTATGGTTCAGTGTAAATTAGGAAACCAAGGCTGGAAACTAACTACAGGCTTGCTTCATGGGGGATGAGGGTTTGGAATGAGGGTTGCGGGACAGGTCTTAGCAGGGCAATACTAATGGGCTCACAGATCTGCAGGGTATCTAGAGACAGGCATAGCTTTGCATCCTGCCACTCACCCCTCTCCTACCCCACCATATCTATAGGTATTTATTTTTCCAAAGATTGAAAGAAGAGGTCAAGCCCGGCCATGCTGAAAACAGAATGGTTCCAGGAATCTTGCTGAGAAGTCCAAAAATATCTACTATCCCACAGGCAACTTTATCTGCCCAGTCTCTTTTAATCAGGTCATCCTCCTACTAACAGTGCCATGGCAATGTTGCTTCTTGGGGGCGGTGAACAGAATCCTAAACTGATTCAGGATCAACACACAGGTCATGTTGTACATTTCATTAGCACTCTTACTTCTCATCAATTTGGTTTTATAGGCTCACCCAAATTTCTTTCAGATGTCAGGCCTCTGGTCTAATTTTCAGGGCAGGCAAATACTCTGGAGCCTTACTTATGACTCTTATTACATGCAAGTTGCATAATCATGTTGTAAGTGAAAAATGATGTTGTAATGAAATCCTTCTAGGACTTCCAGGAATAAGCTTTCTTGGATGGGGTCCAAGATGAAATCACCTTATACCGAATTCAAGGTCCATGGCAACTGTTTCAAGGCACCAGTGTAAGTGTGCACTTGGGGAGTCGGAGACACTCCCTGTGGGCCCTCTGTCTCCACAAATGACGCCATAGTCTCCCTCAGACTACCCTGGAAACCTTGGTATCCCTTTCAATTGCCTCTTTCTATCACTCGGCCAATGTTTCCCTCGACCATTGTTTTCATTTATACCTTTTCTTCCTTCTACTTTCTTCAGTTAGTGATGAGATCTAGGATTCTCATCCATTCTAATTATTCACTCTACTATTTGCACTTTATCTTTATTTGTGCTATTTGCACTTTAATCCTGAGTCTAATCAGTTAGAATTCAGATTGCTGCAACAATTGCCTAGCTGGCCACCCAGAGTGCAATCTGTCACTCTTGCAATCCATCCTAAACGACCTTCCAATCAGTATCCAACAGAAAAATCTCTTCGCCTATTCTTCAAAATCTCTAACAAGGTCCATGTGCCATATTTCCAACTTTATTTTATATTTATCACCCAACATATAGAAACCACTTAAGAAGAGCAAAGTGAAAACTACTTGTTTTAGGAAGGAATGGATAATTTCTGTGAAAATGCTTTACATATTCAGAAGTACTGTATCAACGTAAAGGATTGAAGAAGTAAAGCTTCCAGAAACCCTTAGGAAATATTTGTAACATGTCTTATGCCTAATGTTATGGTTCACTACTCATAAAGTTTCGACAATGCATGCTCTGGAGAGAGGATCAAGATGGTGCTCTGAGAACTCAAGACTAGGCCTACTTCCACCCTCAATCTCTGGAAATGACAGACAAAAATCGTTTTTTATTTTTTGAGACAGAGTCTCCCTCTGTTGCCCCCAACTAGAGTACCATGGAATCATAGCTCACAACAACCTCAAACTCCTGGACTCATGCAATCCTCTTACCTCAGCCTCCTAGGTAGTAGGGACTATAAGCGCCCACCACTACACCCAGCTAGTTTTTCTATTTTTAGTAGAAACGAGGTCTTACTCTTGTGCGGGCTGGTCTGGAAGTCCTGAACTCAAGCAGTCCTTCTGCCTAGGCCTCCCAGATTGCTAGAATTACAGACATGAACCACCACACCTGGCCCAGAAAAAAATCTTAACATCCTGAAACCAAGGAAAAACAGAAACTTACAATAAATCCATGAAAAAACAGATGGGAAAGGAATAATGGAAAAAATCACAGCCCAGGTGCATATAGAAGTGAACTGCTCACAGGCTTCAAGTACAGAGATCAGGAGGTGTTTTCTAGAGCACCTGCCATAGAGTGATTTGAGGCGGCCAGCTATGTGCTGTCCCTTCCCCAACTTTGGTCTGACATGGGCTGCAGTGGCTGCAGGTCTTTGCCCCAGATTAGTGTATGGTATGCTTGCATCAGAAAGGCATGGTAGTGACTCTGGTGACTACTGATACACCAGGGGGACAGTTGCTAGGTACAAAGAGAAACTGATGCAGGCACCCAGAAGACTCAATTCAAGCTTCGTCTCAATGAAGCCTTCCCTGATTTCCCCAGGGCTTCTCAGGCTCCACTTTCCCTGTGCTCATTGTGTCTTCTGCAGATCTCTCTTATATCAATTATCACTTTGCATTATTTTTAATAACAGAAGGAGCTATAACAAACATAGTTGTGTCACTTCATGATTACATTTTAGAAGTACGAGAACAACACGACAGCTGCTATATTGCTACAGAGAACAACTTGAAATGGTTTTCATTAGGTTATCTTAGACTCTGGTCTGAGAAACATTTTACTTTAGATGGAGAAACATGGCCAATAACAGCAGCTTGCATATAGTAGACATGAAATAAATAGAAATCAGTACTGATTAATGATAATCCTAATCTTTCCCAGTAAAATTCTAAAGATCCTACAAAAAGCTTTATTAACAATGGAAAGCACACAAAGTTATTATAGTTCTGTTATAGGAGGCCAATTCAGAAAGTACCAACCCACATATGTCTATATCCTTTACATCACATGTCTAGATTCCTTCTAGACAACCTTCATATGTACTGTATAATGTAAATGACATTATGTCATTCAAATATCACATAAAAAATTGATGGTTGGGCATGGTAGCTCATGCCTGTAATATTAGCACTCTAGAAAGCCAAGGTCTCTAGAGGCCACAAGTTCAAGGCCAACCTGAGCAACATAGTGAGATGCTGTCACTATAAAAAGTAAAAAATATTAGCTGACTATGGTGGGCATGCCTGTATCCCAGCACTTTGGGAGGCTGAGGTAAGAGGATTGCTTGAACTCAGGAATTTGAGGCTGCAGTGAGTTATGATCACCCCACTGCACACCAGCTGGGTGACAGAACAAGACATTGTCTCTTAATAAAAATAAAAAAAAAAACAAGTGAAAAGTTGAAATGAATGAAATGAAATATCTATATATGATGACTTTCTTATTTATCTTTTTAACATAATGACTATATTCTATATTCTTTAAATAGTTTGAAAACTGCTTATTTTTAAGAAATTATGAGTAAATTTTGAGAACATAATTATTTCTCTCAGTAGAACTGCAATAAGTTACACCATACAAACCAATAATTGACAAACAAAAAATCAGCACTTATTTGTGTACATCCCCCATTGGGAATGAATTCACTTGACAATTTTATTTGTTAAGATCTATATTTTGGACAAGAATCAAACCTCCCTCAAGACAATCACAATGGACTTAGATTCGAACAATTATCCATGCAAAAAAGCATGCAAATTTCTTCAGTAGTAGGTAGGTTGGTAGATTGACGGTACATGCTGGTGCAGAAAAGAGATTGTCATTGAAATATTTCCAAGGACATACGTCAGATAACAGGTAAGCCAGCTAAATAGAGGTACCTACTTTATTATGTAAGAAAAGGAAACTGTATCTTTCTCCAAGAAATGACAAGGCTCACAGGGTAGCTTCAGTCCTGCTCTGGCTCTCTCACTCAAAGCAGCAATATTGGGAGGAGGCAGGATATACGACTATTGCAAAACAGTTGGCCTTGTTCTTAAAAAATGGTCTACCTCAGCCATGCTACGTTTTTTCATCATTCATAAATTTTTTATTAATCATAGGTCAGGAGAATATTAAGTATTTATCTATTTATCAACTTTTACTGTGTAACTCCTGTACCACAACCTGTGCTATGTTCTGGAAACAGCAGCAAACATGACAGGGCTTCCAATACAGAGCTCACAATCTACTAAAGAAGACATATAAAACTACCCATGACATAATTGTTTGTTTGTAATTTTGACAAGTATAGTTAGGAAAGAGTCAGGTGGGGGCATTTCATGTTTATAGAACAAGAGATAGCCAGCACAGCTCATCTTACCCAAGAAAGAGGAGGGTGACACAAGGGGAGGTTTGCTAAGGTAAACAGGATGCTAGACCACTTGGGGAGGTTTCTTGATATGGCTTCTAAGAGCAATGGTCATTGAAAGCTTTTCATCGAGGGACTATAGGATCTCATTTGCAATTTCATAGAGTTCAAGGTAGAAATAGATTCAAAGGAGGCAAGAATGGGCCCTGGGAACAGTTAGGAGGCTGTGGTGGTGTCCAGGTGGAAGTGGTAGGGATTAGGTGCAGAATAATGGTAGTAGAATGGATGAAAGTGAGAACACAAGTAGAAATAAAAGCTAAATTCAAGGTGACTTGGTGATAGATTAGATGCGAAGAGTGAAAGAAAGGAGGACCTTCCGGTCTCTCTCTTTGGGTGGTGTGCCATTCACTGAGGAGATCACACTGGGGGAAGAAAGAGATTTGAGTTCTTTCTTATATGAGCTGAGTGTAAGAGACCCATAAAACATCCTGGTAGAAAGAATGAAGTGGGTAATTGATTACATAGATTTGGAAATGGGAAAGAGGTCTGTGCAGAAAATGTATAGACCGAAGATATGGCAGAGATGAGTTTGCTTTGAGAGAATACACAGGGTGGCCATCAAGTTCCTGTGTGATTTTAAATTGCACACAAACTTTATGACCACTCTGTGTGAGTAAGAGAAAAGGAAATTCTAGGATCAAGGCTTGAGGAACTCTAAACTTTAACATTCGGTGGCAGGAGAATAAAACAATGATGAGTTTAAGAAATGGTGACCAGAGAACTAAGAGAAAAACCATGAAAGTGAATCCAGGGAGAGTGAGTATTTCAAGATGCCATCATAATTAATGTTAAATAGTGATGAGCAGATGAATAACATAAAGATCTTATTCCAGTTATCTGTTACTGCTTTCCAAGATGGCTTGTGCACATGGCCAGAAAGCTAGCGCTGGATTTTGGTTAGAAACTCAACTGGAGCTGTCACCCAGGAGCTGTAGTGCTTCTCTATGTGGTCCACTCCAAAGAGACTGTTTGGACTTCTTCAAACCTTGGCAACTAGATCGAACAGCAAGTATTCTAAGATACAGAAAGTCTCTTGGGACCCAGAATCTAGTACATCACTACTGCTATACCCTGTTGGCCATGCATGAGTCACAGAGCTCATGAAGATTCAAGGTGATAAGATATAGTACTTCCTGATGAAGGACTGCCAAAGAAATCATGGCATCTTTAATCTACCCCAGATCTCAATAACTGACAATCCAGTTCATTGCAGTATGTTTTATAAGCCCCAAAGATTGGATTTAAAGTAAACATCCATCATGAGGGTTCTGAATAGGTAAATTAATTTAAATTTATAAGAGGAAATACTATGTACCCATAAATGAGAGTACCTTTTAATGTAATGTTGCGGGAAAGTTACAAAGAGTTTTAAAAGCATGCGCTGCTCTGTTTTTTGCTTTTTTGACCCTATAATCTCTCATGGCAATATATACATGTGACTAAAACATCTCTAGAACATCTGTTTTCTATATCAACCCCCCAGTAGGGTAAAAATTAGTTCTTGCTTGAGTGGAGGAAATCTTAATCTTTTTGTATGTAAAGCAAAGACATAACACAAAAAAAGATATGCAATATTGTAAATTTGGCAGGGGGGATAATCAGTGAAAAAATCTTAAAAGTCACCTTAAAAGAGTAACAAAGAAAAAAAGATTGAGAAACACAGCTCTAGGACAAAAAGAAAACAAAGAAATGATTCGAAATGGTTGCCTGAGAGTGTGGAAATGGCTTACCAGGAAAAGGAGAGGATGGCATCATAGATGTCACTATGCACTCCTTTATGTTACACATCTATTGATAATAAATTCATAGAAATATAATATCTATCAAAATTTAAAAGTAAAGTTTAAAAAGATCAACCATTTTATTTAATGCTATGGTATTATTGAATAAGACCTTTTTTAGTATATATTAAATCTAAATAGTATATATTTAGCATATAAATCTCATACTTTTAAAAGTTAAATACAGGTAAGGAAATAATTTTGCTCAGTTATCTTGACTTTTCAGGGGAAGCTAGTAAAGTGACATTTTATGTGAAATTTTAAAAGTCAATTATTATTATTATTATTATTATTATATAGTCAAGGAAGGCAGTTTTAAAAGACAAGTCAGCAGAGGTACTTGCCTCACTAATGAAGGCATGGAGAGTAAATTCCTCCCCCAGGGGTACGACAGAACCTTGCCATCCCTCAGTGGTGAGGGACTCCCTTTGTCACACTCCAGGGTAAGAAAAACAAGTATAAGAGCCAGGGAGTGAATAATAAAAGCCCTTAGCAACACCTGGATTTGCAAACATTTTTCTTACGTGCATCAATGGCATAACTTATATTACAGAGAAGTATGGCCATCATAAATACTTGGTAATCTTCCTGTAATGTGAAAACCCCTGTGGAAAACCAGCCAAATAAACATGTCCTTGTTATAATCTCGGCTCCTTAATGTTGGAAATCCTCAGAAGGGTTATAGCTCTTCAAATGCTGAAGTCATCAGGGAATGAGCAACATTAGACTTAACCATGGAATGTGAATGGCAGCATGTAACACTAAGAATTGGACTAAGTCCTAGTGAGAGGATCATCCTTGACCAGTGATGCAAGGAACAGTCACATTGGTACCATGTTGGCACCATGATTGAAGAGACTTGGAAGTAAGGAATCGCGATGGCTTAGCCTAATATTAGCCTTGCAAAGTGGTAGCTATGTTGTCAACAGAGTTCTTACCTTTCTCCAATGATCCCAATCAATACTGATGAAACTGAATTTTAATTGCATAGGAATTCCACAGAGAGCACCATGAGGTAACACATGGATACAAAGCACTGAAAATAATTTCAAAAGTCCACTTGACCCATAAATCCACTTGACCCTTCTATTCTTTCCTAGACTTATTCCCAGGCCACATCATGTGCAGCTCTGATGAAAATTGCAGACTTAAGTATCTCATTATATGCTCACACAGCCTTTTCTTAGAGCTAAAATGAAGACCTTGCTCCCTCTCTCTCCTTTCAAGGCCACAAATCCTACTGGATTAGGACCCTATGTTCCCATTTAGCCCAATTTACTCCTAAAGGCCCCATCTCCAAATACTGTGACATTGGTGGGGGTTAGGGTTTCAGTATGTGACTTGGTGGAGGGGGACACAATTCTGTTTATAGCACCTAGAAACACAGCCTCTTTAAAGGTGCCTTGGCCCCATGTAATGCTCCTTTTTCTTTTTTTAAGAAAACTTGAGGTAAAATTCACATTACATACATTTCACTGTTCTAACCATTACAAAATATATAATTCAGACTTTGATACTTTCAAAATGATATGCAATAATTGCCACTAATTCTACATTTTTATCAACCCCCAAAGAATCCCCATACCTGTTAAATAGTCACTCCCCATGTGCGCCACCCCCACTCCCAGCTGTTGCTCTTTAAAATTTCAGAAAAGACAGTTACGAAGGCGCTCTCATTCAGGAAAGATAGTTATGAAGGTGCTTTCATTCATGAAAGACAGTTATGAAGGTGCTTTCATGCTTCTTTCCACTGAGAAAGAAAAATGGTGGTATTTTAAAATGTACTGGATATACCAACTCAAGAGAAGTTTCCATTGGGCCTTTATCTCATTTCATCATGGAAAGCATGACGTTTTAGGAACACAGAGGCAGAACACACCAGAGGGTCTCAGTTTCTGCTGTCGCCCCAAGTGTGTTCCCCTAAACTAAAAACCATAGTTACACCTATCACGTCCTCATATGCCCTTCTCAATAAAGAACAAATTTCATGTTGAAATAAGTTTAGGAAGTCCAAAGTTAAAACTGCTAACAGATTTCTTTCTGGAGCAGAGAAAATGAAGAGAGCACCAGTAGGGAGGTTTGTGTTCTTTGTTTTAATTATCACTGCAGAATACTAGTTGCAAACTGATGGGTTTTCGCAACAAATGGACCAAAATCACAGATGGATTTCATTTTCGAATATATTATGCCATAAATTCAATACCTGTAAATGCCACACACTATTTATACGTTAGTAGGTTCACTTGAAAGTGCTGGGTTAAGTGGCAACTTATAGCTATTGGCAATGCCTGGGTGTAGAGAGAGAGACTATTGCTGCTTTTAGGAAGGTCATACGTGTCCAAGTTTACTATAGTGCTCAGCGGGACCATGTCCCTTGTGCGTCAGCTTCCTGGTCCCTAATGGCACTTGAATTTGCTTCTCCTAATAGAACTGACTCTGCAAAGGGATTTCAGAGGCACCTAATTTTAATCATATTTCAAGCACAAAACCATCTAAGTGGCAGAGAAACTGAAGCATCACCCACTTTTTTAAAGCATAATCATGAATTTTCCATACTCAAAATAAATGCTGCTAATCCTAAGGATCTAGCAACATGAGTGAAAGGTATCAAGCTTCTGAGTGGCGATCCAGTGACAAAATCTGTCTATCTGAAAGGTGCCCAAACATTTCTGCTTGTGTGGCAGATGGCTATGACATAGTGAGTCTCCTCATAGGTACACACAAACTCACTTAGAATCTAGTAAGAAATATGTAGGCGCACAAAGCAGGAATGATTTGAGCAATACAGCCATCGTCTGCAAACAGGAGTCTGCAAGCCTGTGTATGTCTCTCTCGTGCAGGTACGGATGGAGGTATAGAGCCTCCATACTCACGCTAGTTAAGGAGAGACCATTTACCAGCTGCATCAAAGCTCACTTAGAATTGCTCAGCTCTTTAGCAGAAGAACAAGACTCAGAATTTCCTCAAATTCTATTTGTTGACATGCTACTTGAAACTGTTCCAAAGTTATTTCAGAGAGTCACATTTCTGACCAATCCATTTAAATAAAAAATAAGGACCTTTCCAAAATTATTTCATTTACATTTAATCTCCCCTCTAAAATCCAGTAATGTAGCTGCTCTTGAATTAATAGCTGTTAATGAAGTTTTAACTACATAGGCCTCATCTTAACAGCAGTTTCATGATGTGCTACACTTAATCTAGGGTCAGGATGTTCTTGGAGTTAAATAGTGTGATACAGGTTATCAGGTACAATGTCGTGGCTAAAGTCTCAGGCTCTGGTAGTAGGACAGACCTGGGTTAAAATGATGCTCATGTGGAGAGGAAGAGCAAATGGTTTTGTGTGGAAGGGATGTATTTTGAAAAATGCTAGGAAATAAAGAGTAATGCCCTTCAAGTATGCTCAGAAACAGCAAGAACAAGCAGCAAGGAGAGGAATTTGGGTTTTTCCTGATAGAAAAGTTGGTAAGAAGAACTTTAAGCCAGCTGAAAGTCAAACAAATGCAAGAAATGCTTTGTATGATGAATTTCTTGATGGAGAATATGTATCTGCAGCTAAGTCAATGCAGAACAAAAGAGACAGCTCCAGGGTTACAATGTCAATGTCTGCAATTTGCTTTAACTGACTCTGGCCTAGACTCTCTGATCCTGTGTACACGCCTCTTAGTTTACTTGAGCTGGAGGGAGACTATTGACAGAATGATGCCCTGTGCAGGGGTGGTCAGCCAATTTGAACCTATAGCTCTCTGTATCTCCATGGACACTATGGCTTGTTAGCATAACCCTAACAATTAGTACATCAGATAGATTTTCTTTGGTAAAATCAATGATTTAATTGGCATGATAAATTTTTAAAAATTGATTTCTTTGGTGAAATTAAAAGGTCTCCAATATGTCTGGATTGGTTGAAATATTATATATATAAGCTTTATGGACTGAATTGTACCCCCCCAAAGATGTATTGAACTTATAACCCCCAGTTCCTTATTTGAAATAGATGCAATTAGGTAAGGCAAGCTCAGCATCTCCAAAAAGAGAGAGAGAGACACAAAGGAAAACTGCCACGTGAAGACGGAGGCAGAGGTTGGAGTGACGGGGCTGCACACCAAGGACCTCCATGAGTTGCCACTGGAGACTAGGAAGGGGCACGGAAGGGTTCTCCCCGGAGTGTTACAGGAAGCACAGCCCTCTGACACCTGCATTGCAGAGTTCTAGTCTCTAGAACTAGGACAGAATAAATTCTGTTGTTTTAAAACATTCAGTTATAACATAACAGAAAGTATATCAAAGAATATCTAAACATAGAAAATGCACAATAAGAATATGGTATAAAAGTTAAAAAATAGTCCACCTGTATATGGCACTTGGTGTGAATGGGGGTTGAGTGGGTGGGTCAGTGAGAGGCGAGTGAATGAGAAGGCCTAGGTGTGACTGCACACTGATGTCAGCTTTGTAAACCTGGCACACTTAGATTGGACTCAATTTATAAAAACATTCTCTCTTTAATAATAAACTAACCATGACTTTTTTACTCTATAAGGTTTTAAATATTTTTTAATGTTGGACTCAAAGACTTAAAAGATACATTGTAAAGCTGTACGGAAATACGTTCTTTCTTTATATCCTTATTCTTTAAGTTTTTTCGATTAAAATAATTCTTTATGACTTTTTAAAATTTTTTGGTTAAAAACTAAGACAAAAACACACATGTTAGCTTAGGTCTAAACACAATCATTATCGAGGCTTCTCTAGATGTCAGGAATTATTCAGCTCTTAAAGTCTATGGCACAGGGTCATAAATTTGCTGTCAGTGACCAGAATATTGTTATGCAGTGCAGACTGTGTGTGTGTGTATATTATATAAAAATCCTTCATATATATGGCATAACACTGCATAATGACATTTTGATCAATGACCAAATATATATATGTGTGTGTATATATATATATGTAAATGTTGGTTATGTATTATATATAAACTCTCTCTCTTTAAATATATATCCTATTGGTTCTATTTCACATATATAATCTTTTTACATATAGCGTCTATTATGTATTGTAATACTACACATATTTTTGTGAGAGAGAGAGAAAGATTTATTATGAGGAGCTGGTGCACATAATTATGTGATTGTGGAGACTAACAAGTCCTGAGATCTGCAGGGCGAGTTGGCAAGCCGCTAACCCAGGGGAGCTGATGGTGTAGTTCTAGTCACAAGGCAGGAGAAGACCAATGCCTTAGTTCAAAGGCTATCAAGCAAGAATTCTCTCTTGCGTGAGGGAGGGTCTATCTTTTTGTTCTATTCAGAGCTTCCATTGATTGGGTAAAGCTCACCCACATTATGGAGAGCAATTTGCTTTACTCAAGTCTTCCAACTTAAACGTTAATCTCATCCCCAAACAGTTCCACAATAACACCCAGAATAATGTTTAGCCAAAGATCTTGACAACCCCATGGTCTAGTCAAGTTGACAGATAAAATCAACCATCACTATGTCCAAACTTGATCTCTAAAATGTCCTGCGTTTGGCTGTTAGTTTAGCAAGATGGATGGCTGTCTGTACCACATCTAAGTGTAATTGAATCCCATCTCTACAATGTGGCAAAATCTACTTGAGTGAACCTTTTATACAAGGTATGGATGGAGCACCTCAGAGGATAAACTACCAGAACTTTCTAACGTGTATAATTTGAGCTCTGTTGGTCCTCCATGCTGATAAGTGCTTATTTAATAAATGTCTGAATTTGGGGCAGAATTTGAGGTGAGATTTTCCTTTAGTTATACCTTGATAGAAAGTTTTGAGAGGAAAAAGTTGATCCCAACCCTTCCCAAATTTCTTCTGTATTGCATTAGACACCAAAAGAATGTTAAACATTGTACATAAGCAAATTCCTGGAAAGGACTTAGGATTTTCACAGGCTGAGAAACTGTCAGCATTCTAGCTATTTTTACTTGAATCCCAAGAGTAAAGCATTCCCAGTTGTTATCTAGGTCACACCACTTATTTAATTACAATGTAACATTGAGCTATTAGGTCTTAGTTTGGACAACTGTAAACTGGAAAAAATAAAAGTACCTACGACAAATGCTATATGTGACAACTAAATATAATGGTGCATATAACATATTTACCAATTCCTGACACATTTTAAATGCTTGTTAAAGGACGCCACTATTATTTGCAATCATAAATAACATTTGACAGGACAGAAGAATAACTGAGGAGAGGTAAATAGGAGCGATGATCAAAAAAGACAGAGAGTAGAAGGGCTGTCTTAGCTTTCCATCAGTATTATAACGAATTACCACAAACTCAGTAGCTAAACACATCACACACTTATTATGTAAGAGTTATATAGGCCAGAAGTACAGTGTGGGTCTCACGGAGCTATAACAAAGGTGTCTACAAGCTGTGTTCTTCTCTAGGGTATAATCCAATTTCTGCTCACTTAAGTTGCTGAAATGATTCGCTTCATTTCAGGTGTTGGATCGAGGTTCCTGATTTCCTGCTGGCTATAAATTAAGGGCTGTTCCCATATTCTAGAGGCCACCTGTATTCCTGGGTTTGGGGCCCCCTCCTCCATCTCAAAGCCAGCAGTGACCAGGCAGGGCCTCTGCACACTCATCCCTTTCACACACTCTTCTCCCTCTTGCAGTTGTCATGACTCCTGTGATCAGAGAGGACCTATCCAGATCATCCCGGATTATCTCCCCATCTTGAGGTCCTTACCCTTAACCACACCTGCAAATTGGTTTTGTCATGTAAGGTGACACACTCACAGATTGGAATGTGGGCATCTTCTTGGAGGAGCATCATTTTGCCTACCATGAGGGGACGAGGAAGACAGTGAAGGTGGAGTGTGGTAACTCCATCAGAACCTGCATCTTCTTCTACTGGCCGAGATCTTCTTCGGGATCCCCATGACTTTCTTTCCACAAACTGGGATAGTTAATAAGTCCCAGATGGAGACAGAGACAAAAAAAACATCAGCTAAAAGAGAAGACTACACTCAGTGGGTGATCCTTGTTCTGAGAGTTCTCAGGGACAGGAGACAAGATGTTGATGAGACAAGTGGATGCTTAAAGAGAATCACCTAGGGCGGCTCCTGTGGCTCAGCGAGTAGGGCGCTGGCCCCATATACCGAAGGTGGCGGGTTCAAGCCCGGCCTCAGGCGAACTGCAAAACAAACAAAAAAAATAGCCGGGCACTGTGGCAGGCGCCTGTAGTCCCAGCTACTAGGGAGGCTGAGGCAAGAGAATCGCTTAAGCCCAAGAGCTGGAGGTTGCTGTGAGCAGTGTGACGCCACAGCACTCTACCCAGGGCGAT
>CAUYON010139296.1:0-29395 GCA_963573935.1 Arctocebus calabarensis
AACTCTGGGCTCAAGCCTTCCTCCCATTTCAGCCTCCCAGGTACCTGGGACTACAGGCATGCACCATCATGCCGACTAATTTTTTGTAGAGATCGGATTCTTGCTATGTTGTTCAGGCTGGCCTCAAACTCTTGGCCTCAAGTGATCCTCCCGTTTCAGCCTCCCAAAGTGCTAGGATTACATGTGTGAGCCACTGCGCCTGGCCTAAAGTGGTGTGTGTGTGTGTGTGTGTGTTTATGGATTGCTGTCAAACCAGAGTTGAGTAATGATTTTTTTTTTTTTGCAGTTTTTGGCCAGGGCCGAGTTTGAACCCACCACCTCCGGTGTACGGGGCTGGTGCCCTACTCCTTTGAGCCACAGGTGCTGCCCATGATTTTTTTTGAAAATCACAAAACTTTCCATTTTTAATTAAAAAATGCATAAAATGGAAAGTTCACTTTACCAATAACATTCATTATACCTTCTCTGTGCTAAGTATTGACCTGGATGCCTGGGACATATTCACAGGCCTTTCTCACAGCTCCAGCGGGGCTTGCTAGATGGCATGTACCACCAAGGAGCCATCTGTCCCTTGAGGCTGTGTACCCTGACTGCAGAGGCCAATGCTGAGTATGAAACAAACTTCTTCAATGTGCAAACTATAAAATGCAATGATAAACCATCAAACAAGTGAGAGAAATTCTTCAAGTCCTTTATTTCTCAGTGGATTCATCCCATGACAAATGTTCTCCACTGTCCTGAAGCAGTTGGTTTAATACAATGGGAAAATTGCCTTTTGAAGACTTGGTAATGGCACCAGCGAGGTAACAATACATTGCAGGGTGGGGACAACATTCTCTGGAAGGCTCTGAACCAGCAGGCAATTCATGGTGCTATTTCTCCCATAGCTGGGATTCATAGGTCCAGGAATTGAGGTTGGAGTGGCACCACTTACCATGACTCCTAGTGATCCACTAGCAAAATTTTTGCTTCCTGTTCTTATGACCTCGAAATCTTAGTTTCAGGTTTGGTGCCTGTAGCTCAGGGGCTAGAGAGCGGCTAGGGTGCTGGCTATATGCCCTGGGGCTGGCGGGTTCAAATTCAGCCCTACATGCCCTGGGGCTGGCAGGTTCAAACTCAGCCCGGGCCTGCCAAACAACAATGACAACTACAAAAACAACAACAAAATAGCCAGGTGTTGTTGTGGGTTCCTGTAGTCCCAGCTACTTGGGAGGCTGAGGCAAGAGAATTGCTTAAGCCCAAGAATTTGAGGTTGCTGTGAGCTGTGACGCCACAGCACTCTACTGAGTGAGATTCTGTCTCCAAAAAAAAGAAGTCTTAGTTTCAAAAGAGGAATGCTTCTACCAGGAGAATCACTGAACTGGAAGTTAAAGCTGTCACCAGGCCGAGCTCAGAGGTGTGCACAGGGAGGTAAGCACACATATGTCTGGAATATTGGCACTCCCTTAGGGCATTTTTTAGTATTACTGTGCCAAATAATTAAGGTCAACGGAAAAAACCCAATCCATGTAGGACTACTAATGGCTGAGCCAGGGGTAGGGAACCTGTGGCACATGTGGCCCTCCAGATCCCCAAGGGCAACCCCTCAAATGACTCCAAACTTTACAGAACAAATCCAAAGGATTGTTTTGTAAAGTTTGGATTCATTCAGTCAAAAGGCCTCACTCAAGAAACCAAGCAAATGAAGATTTGGGTCACCCATCAGCTAAAGAATCACAACTACTTGAGATGCTTGCTGAAGGCAAAGGGGATAAAGAAAGAGTAATGAGGGAGTGGAAGTTGTAAATATCAGCTGCAACCACCTCAGTTACAGAAATGAGGACTGTAACTTTCATGAAAACTTTCTTTTTAGTTTGTGGACATGTTAGTGCATGTGTGTAGCAAATGCCTTTGGTTTTCTCCCCCTCTTATTTCCTTATCATTCAACATTGATGGATTGACTTTATATCAGAGTATTTAAGGGTTGTTAATTTTATATCATTACATATAAGTTATAGGACATAGGGGAGAAGAGTAAACCTCACTCAAGGACTTTACTTCTTCTTCTGGGGAAGGAGTTAGTGTATTTACCATTTACACAGGATAGTTGTATCCTCTTAGGCAGAATTATGACCATCTAATTGTGCTTATTTGGATGTTTGGTAGAGTTTAAAGAGATGTGCATGTGTGCCAAGTTGACAAGGGGTGGACTTGTGATGGTAAATTTTATGTGTCAACTTGACTTGGCCATGAGGTGCCCAGACATTTGGTCAAATATAATTCTGAATGTGTCCGTAAGAGTGTTTCTGGATGAGACTGACATATGACTACTTCTTCAAGTAGTTCAAATATTTTTCTGACATATGAGTGAAGCAGATTGCCCTCCCTAATGTAGGTGGGCCCCATCCAATCAGTTGAAAGCCCAAAGAGAACAAAAAAGCTGACCCTCCCACAAGTAGGAGGAACTTCCTCCTGCTTGACTGCCTTGAGCTGGCACATTATTTTTTTCCTGCCCTTGGAATTGAACTGAAACATTGGCCCTTCCTGGGTCTTCAGCCTGCCTGCATTTGGACTGGAATTCTGTTACTGGCCTCCTGGATCTCTAGCTTATTGACTATAGATCTTGGGACTTGCCAGCCTCTGCAACCAAGTGATCTAATTCCTCATAATAAATCTCTTTATATGTATGTGCATATGCATCAATACATATCCTATTGGTTCTCTTTCTCTCAAGAACTGTGATATAACACATTTTTCAAAATCCTGCAAAGGCAAAGTTATTCTAATGTCACATAAGGAAGAAAGGAAGTGGTAGCTTTAGGAAGGGCACATCTATTCATCCCCAGATGGTAATGATGTGCTCTGTGCACCTGTGATAATGTGATCCCCTTTGGCACCTACTCACATCAGGGTCCAGCTCATCCAGCTCATTTTCCAGGGTCCTGAGCTCTTCCTCGGTTAGGGCTCCAAGGATTTCATCTTCATCCAGGTCACGGTATTTCTCTAGCTCTCGTCTGTACGACATAATGGAAGAATTTGTCGTTGTCTACTCAAGTTTCTATGCTGATGTATGTATGACCTGCCAGAAAGACAAAAATCTTAGAAAAATCGTCTTTTGATTTGCTCTTTCAAAGCAAATGGATGCTCATCATTCACATGGTGTCTTGGGCATGTTTTATGAATTGCAGGATAATAATTATTATAGTGGAACACTGAAAAGAGTTTGACTAATTCTCTAATAAAATTATGCAAGGTAAAAGTCTTGAGGGCGTGTGCTTTAATGAATCATAATTGGTTGCAATTGGCATGGACATTAATTACAAGTAAATGGGTGATTATAAATGGCTTATGAGTGCCTGAAAACAATTTTATTCTTCAAGTAGTTCAAATATTTTTCTGTATAACCCTCTACCCTTCACCCTACACCTGCTGGGAATTGCAAATGCTGTAAACTGCCTGATTTTTAAAGGGGGAGGGTATAAAATGGTTAATTGAGTGTCTACTGCATGCAGGCCCTCACCTGTTCCATCTCATTCAATCATCACAAAAGGATCCTCTAGAAATACCTAACTTTTACCACCACACACCAAGCCATGTATTAAACAGATTTTCTAGTTTAACCCGTAAGTAAGTATTTACCATTACTCCCATTGTACAGATGAGGACACTGAGCTCAGAGAGGTTAAGTGACTTACCCAAATCACACCGCTGGAAAGCGGGTGGTCCACATTTAAGCCCATGTCTGTTGGCCATCTGAGCCTGCATTGCTCTGGCCATTGCTTCAGAATCGCCCAATGTCCTACATACATGGTCAGAAGGAGACTGTCTAGGTCACACCCCTCATTTTACTTGCAAGGGAGCTGTTTTGGAGGGAAGAAGTAGTTTGCCCAGGGAACCCAGGAAGACCAAGGTCCATCTCTACAGCTTCTCAGGCTGCTCTCTCTTGCTAGAGAAGGCTACTGTTCATAGTCCACCTCACCTCTCTGGTACTTCCCACAGCCATGACATTTTCAGACCTGTTGACTCACCCAAGTCCTACAAAACACCCTGTTAGGACTTTTAATTAAAACCATTTTATCATGAAGAAACTGAACCATGGCCTTGGTTGCTTTCCATTATACCACACTGCCTCTCACTTAAGCTAGGAGGGACAATGAGGCCTCAGTTCCTCTGTCTTCCAGCCTAACTAAAGCTGTCTGGTAACATGACAAGCCTAGCAAAGTCTTGGCATCTCCCCACTCACGGCCCACAGCACTGGGCCTCACTTCTCCCCACAGCTCATAGCACTGGCCCCGCTTCTCTCTGCACCTCACAGTATTGGGCCCCATTTCTCTCTGCAGCTCTTGCTTCTCATCTCCTGCTTGGCTTCCTCGTGGACAGGTCTGGATTTGCTCCGTCTCCCTCTCCCAGGGCCCAGCTCAGGACTATGCATCGTAGGAACTTTCCCATTGCAAGGAACCCAATTCCAGTTCTCTACCTGCCTTTGGTGGTTGATCATGCAGCCCGGAGGAGATTCTGGGCCCTTCTCCTCTTGGGAAATATCAGCTTGCTGCAGAAACTGCCATTATCTCTGTGTGCGTTCCTATCCCCTCCTGTCCTTTAGCCTACCTGAGCTGACCCACCAGACTTCCTTTCTGATGCTAATGGGCCGGCAGGTGAGGCATCAGCTCAGGACTTCTTTAAATCCTGCAGAGTAGAATGTAGTACTGTGTATAAGATCAGTGTGATGGATTGAATTGAACTGTGTTCCCCGAAAATCTACATGATGACATTCAAACTCCCAGAGCCTCAGTCACCCAGTACCATATTACTGATAAGAATGTGACCTTACCTGCATATAGGGTCATGGCAGATGTCATTAGTTAAGTTTAGATGCGATCACCACGTGGGAGTAGCATGGGCCCTTCATCCAGTGTGACTGTGTCCTTATAAAAAGGAGAGATTTGAACAAAGGCGTGCACGCATGAACACCACCACGTGATGATGAAGGCAGAGATTTGGGGGATGCCTCTACAAGTCAAGGTATGCCAAAGATTGACAGAAAACCACCAGAAGCTAGGGGAGAAACCTTGAATAGGTCCTTCTTCACAGCCTTCAAAAGGAACCAGTACTGCTGATATTCTTGAGTCAAACTGCTGGTCTCCAGAACTGTGCAACAATAAGTCCATTGTTTAAGCCCCTAGGTTTAACCCTGTTACAGTGGCCCTAGCAGACTTCTTCTTCATTTTTTTTTTTTTGAGACAGAGTTTCACTCTGTTGCCCTCGGTGGAGTGCCATGGTGTCACAGCTCACAACAACCTCCAACTCTTGGGCTTAAGCAAGCCTCTTGCCTTAGCCTCCTGAGTAGCTGGGACTACAGGTGCCCACCACAATGCCCAGCTATTTTTTGGTTGTAATTGTTGTTCGGCAGGCCCAGGCTGGATACGAACCCGCCAGCTCTGGTGTATGTGGCTAGCGCCCTAGCTGCTGAGCTACAGGTGCCGAGCCGGCCCTAGCAAACTTCTATGATTAGTGCCACCTTCACCACAGTAGTTTATATTTTCATATCCCCCCATAAAAGCAAACAAAGAAAACCCATGACTCATCTGTGAAATGACTGATCAAATTTTTCAGAGTAGAGAAAAATGAAAACTAGGAAAATACAACCAACCAATCAAAAAGCTGTGGTTCATTGTTAAGTAAAAAGAATTAAAATAATCAGAAATAAACTAAAACCAAAGTTTCGCTGAGCTAACAGAGAGAATGTCCATCTCAGAAAACACAGAGTACACTTGATTAGTGTGAGTCTGAGCATATGTGGGCATACTTGTAGGATAAATCCAAGGATATGACAGCTGGCTTGATAAGAAGGACTTGCTACTCAAATACAGAAATCCCAATACCCATCCTTTTCTCAAAGAATGGCTCAGCATGGCCTGACGTCTTCTTTTGACCAGACACGAAGAATGCAATGTTCAGACCATAAATGGGCCCTTTCCTTGATCCATTTCTATTTACTTCCAAAGAAAGTACAACCAGCTGACAATGCTCTGGTATAGATGACAAAAACCTTCCTGAAGGCCCTTGGAGAACAACCTAATTTGGCTCTTCCTAAGTGAAGCCAGGATGGGGAGGATCTATGATATTCATTCTGGGGCCAAGAGGGACCCCAATGAAGGGCACAGAGGCTTCCAGGACCAATGCACAGGGATGTACAGAACCTCCTTCCAACTAGTTTAACCTATCAGAGTATTTGCCATTACTCCCATTGTACAGATGGGAACACTGAGAGAGCACAAGGTCTCTGTGCTCAAACAAGTTCTGGGTTAGACGAGGCTACACAGGGCTCTGGACCTCAGGGCTTCTCAAGCGTTTGGGGTAGCCACCGTGTGGTGGAATCTCCCAGAGGAATGGATGGCAAGCATGGTTTCCCAATCCTTTCAATCATAACATTGTCTCTCTGTGAAACTTCTCCCTGAATTGGAATCTCATGAGACAAAGTTTAGAAAACACAGCCTTAGACTTACTTCTGGGTCACACCAGGGAGCCACTTAGAACCCCACAGAGGGACATAGGGGCAGGACGAGCTGGGGCACACTTCTGGTGATAGGTTTGGAGCCATGGGAGCATCCCATGCTCATTACTTTTTCCATTTGACTCACTTTCTAGATGATTTGGGGTAAAATCCTTAGAAAAAGAGTTGTGGATGGACCCTGGGGACTGGACAAGCCAGGATGCAGAAACCAGGGAGAAAGGAACCCATTATAAAGCCAGCTTGGTAAAAGGGTCTGGGGAAGGAGCCAGAAGAGAGAAGGAGGTGACCATGAAGGGGCCTGGTGAAGGGGAATGTGGAGTGAGTGCTTAGGCCTCCTCCAGAGATGCCACCCCCAGTAGGGCAATCATTACATTTCCTCTTAAGGTGCCACTCACACACATCCCAAGGCACTGTTAAATTCAAAAGTCGCATTATCAGGGGATTGAAGAAGCCCTTTCTAACGTCAAGTGTCCTGTGAATATTACAAAGTGGTGAGGCATTACATTAAATAAGCACAGAGGAACTGAGAGCTCCTAAGGTAAACCAGGAAGCTGTCAGCTTCCGCCACCCTTGGCTGGCAGGGAAGGGAGCTGCGGTCGGTCGGGGAGGTGGGGGAACTGGAGGTGTGAAAGAGGCAGACTTGGAGGGTGCGGCCACAGAGTTCCCTGCAAGCCCAGTCTTAAAATATGACTTGGAAGAGATTGCATTTTATAACTGATCATAAAAGCCTCCATTTCCTAATAAAAGGCATGTCAGGGACAAAACACAGGCCTGAGACTCACAAGTCTTCAGTGGAGCACTAATTGTGACAGGGACTCCCTAGGTGACCCTCCCTAAGTTCCTCCCCTCCTCTGGGTCTCTGTTGGCTCATGTGAAAATGAATAAATTGGGTGGCCCGAGTGATTTTAACTGCACCAAGGGGAGGTCTCTGGCTCTGAGAAAGTGCCTCCAGGGCCCTGCACCGGGTTAAGGCTAACTGAGGGGGCTCACCCCTGATTTTAACTGATGGGTTTATTTGGGGTTCCGTATGAGATTTCCCTTGAAGAAAGGATTGAATGGCTTGAATAAAAAAGTGAAACTCACTGGCTGGGTTTCCTGGTTTATAAGCAGAGGCTAACTAATGGTAGGAGTCCCTACAGGGTGTTGTGAGGATTAAATGACAACAAGCAGGTGGGGAAGCCACCTGGGGAATGGGCTGCCCAGATGTAAGCCACTGCTATGAGGCTGCTGCCTCCCCCACACATACTGTTACCAGATTGTAACTGCCCTTGGGAGGGGACCAATGTCCTATTTGTCTTCATGTCCTGGGTTCCTAGCCCTGTGCCAGGCCCAAAGGTCCCGTTTGGGGACAGGGAACCCTGGGCCAGGCCCTTCCCTTCTCAGATGCTCTGTTTTCCTGTTGTTGCCATAGAAAGACTGGACCAGGTCTGGGACAGCTGGGAATCCTAGAGGGAAGGAATAGGCAGGAAGGGGGGGATGCAGCCACGCATGTGGCTCACGTGGGCCAGAAATGCTCTTATTACTACACTGAGTAAGAGTTGGTGGGAAAAAGAAAAGGACAGGTTAATAAATTAAAAAACCCTTACAAACATAAATTTTCCAAATCTCATGTCTATTTTACATTTACAGTCCATCTGGCCACTCTGCTCCTTCACGGCAGAAGCCTTAAGCTTCCACTAAGTATGAAAAAATGGAATTTACGAGCTGTGCCAGGAAGTACAACTCGGCAGGTTGGACAGTAAAAATTAGAGGGTCAAGGACTGAGGCCATCCATTAGGAAAGCTTTGGAAATGGAAGCTCCAAAATGAGGCAGCTCTGGAGTACGAAGGGCTCTCTTTTAGTGGGTCCAGGCACTTCTGCTAATGGCATCTCCGGTGTCGCCTGCCTGTGCGGAAATGCTTGGGAGGAGGTCCTTGAGTGGCATCATCTTGATTTATGGACTGTACTTCCCTGAGCTCACGAAAAGCTGAGTCACAAGTTTGAATGAATATTTTCCAATTCTATCGTCTTCTTATTTCAGCCACAGTGAACAACGTGAGGATGAGCAAAGAAAGGTCGATTTACAAAGCTGATCCTTCATACCCCATCTCCCGGTACATCCATCCCTCTCTTTTGAAAGACGCTTGGCTGAAGGTATTTTAGGCCATGACCCCTCCTCACTAAATCCTGCATCCCAGGATGATGCCATCTACCTCACTCTCCAGAGCCTCCCTCTGCCTTTGGCTCCCCTGTCCCTCCTGAAAGAACTGTCACCCCCATCTCCTTTAAAGGGGTACCTCAGGGGCAGCCATGCAGTGTATCATGTGATGCTCTTTACACTCAGGTGACTGGACAGAGTATGTGCCTGGCTCAAGGGCAGCCAATTGATTGACCAGTCAGTGACAATGTCCCAAGGTGGCTGAGAACAATCAAAACAAACAAACAAAAAACCAAACAAAGCGGAGTTGGACACATGGGCTCCTTCTTTTCTTTGCATTTGTGTTGGGTGAGTGCCCTAAGAAAGCAACATAAACTGAGTGGCTTGACCAGCAGAAAGGCAGTAGCGCTCTGCTCCAGAGGCTGGAAGTCAGAAGTCAGGTGCGGGCAGGGTTGGCTTCTCCCGAGGGCTCTGTGGGGATCTGTTCCAGGCGCGTCTCTATTTCTGGTGGCTCAGGAGTTCTTGGCTTACAGATGCCTTCTCCCTGTGTCCTCACATTGGCTTCCCTCTGTACGTGTCTGTGTCCAAATTCCTCTTTGAATGAGGACACGAATCATACTGGATGGGGCTTCCCTAAGGACCTTGCCACATTCACAAGTCACTTTCACAGGGACACAGTTCAACCCATGACAGCACTGACTTATCAGGGACAGCTGGGGTGCAGAGAAGCTGAGGGAGCGTGGAAACTAAGGCTATGAAGGAAGAGACGTGGCCAGGGTGAAGGCCCTCCTGCGAGGAAGGAGAGATAGAGAACACGGAGCCCTACAAGGGCCCAGGGCCCCTTTCCCCAGGCCTGGGTCACTACGGCGCAAGTTGGCTTCATAAAACCTCTGTCCACCGCTCTCCCCATGTGTCCCTCACCATCTTGAGGGACCTTGAAAGAGTCCCTGCTTCTTATGCCAACAAGGATGACAGCTCCACCTCTTCCTGACTTCCCCAGGCTCCCTGATGACACATTGTTCTTGGCTCACCTGTTCCTCTGCTCTTCTTTCTCCTTAACTTCTCACGCTCTCCCTGGCTGGCTGTCCACTCTTCTCACGAGGGTTCTGTTACCAGTGATGAGCTCATGACCCTCAGATGGCCTCTCTCCAGCCCAGACCCCTTCCTGAGCCCCAGTTCCTTCCCTCTATCTGGAGCCCTGCCTAAGTGCATCTCCCCCTGCACTGCACTCCCCACCCTCCGCACCCCAGCCCAGACACCTTTCACACCAACAAGCCTCTCCTTTCATTGTTGCAGTTGCTTTTCAAATTGTGATAAAATAGAATCCCAAACTGACCAACTTAGGCATTGTCAAGTGTACAGCTCGATGGCATCAAGTACATTCCCATTGTTGTAAACCATCACCCCACCCATCTCCAGAGTATAGTCAGTCATCTACCCCAGCTGAAACTCTGCACCCACTGAACACTCCCCAGGGCTCCCCCGCCTCCCCCAGCCCCAGAAGCTTCCATTTCTTTCTGTCTCTGTGAGTTTGCCTCCTCTAGCTGCCTCAAAGGACAGGACCCATGAAGTGAAGTCCTTTGTCCCTGGAGTCTTATCTCTAATATTCTTGCATCTGCTCTCCTCTGCCTTCCCTTGGCGCCGCCTCTTGATCTGTGTTATTACGGCAGTCTCCTCGCCTGGCCTTTTCCTCAGCTCTCCCACCTTCCTGTCCTCATTCAACTCCGCTCCAGATGATCTTTGTGAAAATCAATCTTCACGCTGCTCCTGAGCTGAGAATCACTCCCACTGCTCCCCATGATGCCAGAGATGGCACGTTTCCTTAAGGCACGGTCCCCACACCTGGGACACTGTGCCTTTCCTCCCACACCTCTCTGCACCCCCAGGCTGGGCAGAGCGTGGTCTGCCATCAAACCAGACATCTCCACACCTCAGCCTCCAGCGCTGGCCTGGCTCAGGGTGAAGGTGCGGTCCCTGCAGGCGGAACGGAGCTGCCCGTCAGGGGCGCGGAGTGTGTGGAGCAGGCAGGCAGCCGGATCCTACCCCTGTAGACCAGTAGAGAAAGAAAGTCAACCAGCACTCTACTGGCAGGGTGTGGAAGCACTAGACAATGGAACTTTGGGGGGCTTATCCTCACTTTTTAGGGCCAGCATCCAGGTCATAAAATGTGATGCAATAATTATGACAATGACTGCTCTTCTGATGTGCAGAGACCTTTGCAGCACATAAAAAAACCACTTTTATGCCTGCAGTTTCATGTTCCCAGGGCCTGTTGTCACCTTTGAGGGACAGGTGACAGGCACAAGACAGAAGAGGGGCTCCCTGGCCACCAAGGTCTAGGTCCCACGCTGTTCTGCCACCACTAAGGAGCCTCACAGGAGACAGCCTCAGCTTCTCCCCCTGCCTTGCTGAAAGGTTCTTCTAGGTAGGATTTGACACACAATGTCCTGGGTCCAGTGCGACATAAAACAGTGGGACCTTTGTTCAAGAGGCAGGAAAAAAGTGCTATTAAAGGTACCAAAATATAAAGTCTCTCCCTTCTCTCATGGTCTCGCTCTTGATCTGTCATGGTGTTTTTACTTATCTTTAATGCTGTGATCCACTTAGCGGCCCATGTGCTCCCACTCAGCATGCACAAGAAGCCCGCTGGCTGCCAGCTTCCCTCTCCTGTCAGACGCTGATGGGCACACCTTGCTCTGGTGGGGGATTGGGACGTCAATCCAGGCATTTTCCCTTCCCAGGGGCCACTGCCCCAACACGATCATCTTGCTAACCCCTGATCTAGATGTGCCGTGTCCTGGCCATGGCCCCCATGCAATCCTTCTGTCCACCTCTGATCCAAGAACCCAGTGTCTTGGCATGGAGGCTGCAACATGATGAGTGACGCCAGGGGTACAGCAACCCGGTGCCAGGACACTAATTACCTGGGTCAGGGGTGGACGAAAGCCCTGCTTTGCAGTTGCCCGCTGGTGGCAGAGTGGGCTCCAGTGGTAGATGAGTGGAAGTGGGGAGGCGGAAACTGGGTGGCATGGGGTCGGGGGGATGCCAAAGGCAGGGGAGCTGGAGTCCAGCAACCCGTCCCCGGGAAGTAGATCAGCGACAGGACGTAGGACTCAAGGTGAGCTGAGGCTCTGAGCCCTGGCACATGTTCCATCGTCTGTTCAGAATTCACTTAAAAACATAAACTCAAAGATAAAATGATGAAGAACTTCAAGGTCTATGTACCCACACAGGTACATATGTATCCCCAGGGCACACACCCTGAAGGCCCCAGGGCCAGACTCAGCTTTTCCCCTCTCTGACGGTCCTCTTCCTCCCTAGTGTCTTCCCATTGAAATCTCTAATCCCCAGGGTGTATAGGACACTGGGCGCACACTGCAATGGCAGAGAAAATCAGGAGCACTGGAGGAGGAGTCAGGGGGCTTGGTTTTAAGTCCTGACTTGGGTTGAGGACTTGCTGTGTGACCTTGAGCAAGCTGCTGTACTTCTCAAGATCTGTTTCCACAACTTAATTCTCTGGGTAAGTATTTATTGGGCACCACTATGTGCAGGAGAGACATTCTTTCTGTCTCTCCCCTTTGCAGAAGAAATTATTAATCATAAGAGAGTCCCACCTCTCAGGATGTTTGTAATCAATCAAACTTGAGAAGATACAAATTGCACAGAGATCCCTGGGATGGTATCACATATATCACCTCAAAGGAGGAGGGGTTCTCTGGGCCATTAGCCACCCTTTGAAGATGAGGCCTCATCTCAGATCAGTCTGGTTAAAAGCGAGAGCTTGGACTAGGGGATCACGCCAACCTGGCTGTGCCGTGGCTGTAACTGAAGGAGCCTCAGGAACACCTCTCAGTGCCTGAGATTCATGGATCCCTTTGCAAAGTGAGAACACTGAATGGGAGGGCGTGGCTGAGCAGCCAAGAGGGATATGTGAGGCTTTCTGGTGATCGTCCTTTTACCCCCATAAACCAACAGTGTCATGCGCTAGTCCCCAAACCAGGGTGAGATCTCAGCTGCCTTAAGAAAAGCACAGGGCCCAAAAAAGAACGATGGTCTTCCTTAACTTTGTCCTGGGGCTGAGCTGAAGGCCACACTCTTTTGTTTGGGGGTGGTGGTGAGCTTTTTCTTTTTCAACAAGGCCCAGGTTATATACAGTCAAGTGTGCAAATCTTAAGTGTACAACTCACTGAATTCGCCCATTTGTGTACACCCATGTAAACACTCAGATGAAGACAGAGCCTTTCTAGCCTCTTTCCCCCTGAAGCCTTTCTTATACTCTTTCCCAGGCAGTCTTGTTCAAGGATAACCACTGTTCTGACCTTTAAAACCACAGGTTTGCTTTGACTATTTGTCAACATTGTGAACAGACGGAAACATGACAGTGGGTATGTTCTTGGATCTGGTTTCTTTCCCTCAACACTGGATCTGTGAGATTCATCCATGCTGCCGTGTGTAGTAACAGTCTGTGCTTTTTCATTGATGTGTAATATTTCATTATAGGCAATATGCCATCATTTATTCATTTACTCTACGTTTGATGAAAATTTAGGTTATTTCAAGTATTTGGTAATTACAAATAGTGCTATGAACATGTCTTTTATAGAAATAAGCATTTCTCTTGTGTGTCCAGGAATAGAAGTGCTGGGTCAAAGAATAGACAGACATTTAGTTTTAATAAACACTGTCAAACAGTTTTTCAAAATTATTGTAGAATTTTAATTTTTCACCAACAATGTATGAGAGTTTCAGTTGCTCCACATCCTTGCCAACATTTGGTACTGTCAGTACTTTTCATGTTAGCCAGTCTGGTGCGTGGGTAGTGGGATTTCACTGTGTATTTCCCTCACAATTAATGATGCTGAGCACACTCCTATGCCTATTGGCTGTGTGGATGACCTGTGCCACGCATTGGGCCTTCACTCTTGAGTGGTGCTGAGTGAGTTCAGAGAAGGTGAACAGGGTGTCACATGAAGAACAGTTGAAGAACCAGGAAGAACACTCAGCAAACTTCTAATGGGCTAAGCTGGGGAAAATGAAACAGAAGAGGTCTGTGACGCCCCAGAGGGCAGGAGGCATAGATTTACCAAGATTATCAGGACACAGATTTCTGATCAATGCAAGGAACTTTGTAACAATAACAACTGTTCAAGGGTACACTGGACTGAGTCAGCAGTGAGCACTGTTGCTACAGGCTTATGAGCAGAGATGACAGAGCCCTAGATGAGATCTTCCAGAGAGGTCTGATGTGTTGATTGATGGACATAGCTGGGGAGTGGATGAGATGAGACTCAGGGCTCTTTAAGGCCTGGTTCTGTTATGAAAGACATTTTTGGAGCCACTGAATGGAGGAGGATGGGGACTTAGAGACCAGCTATCGTTAGAAGGCTTATTTTCTGGCTCGTTTGCATTTATTTTCCCTGGCTGATTTCATTCTCTTAGTCATATGGGAAAGCACCTTCTAAAAAACATGGACACTAAACATAGTGTTTGACTCCATCACTTTCTGCAGTTGCCAAAAGCCCCCTTCCTAGAACACACTGAGCCTTGGAGGTCGGTACGTCAGTCAAATTTGTCAAGTAGTTGAAATTAGAAAGATCTGTGAGTGAATGTGCATGTATGTTTGCATTTTGCATCTCTTGGGGTCATTACAAGGTCTGAGTCACAGCACGAATCACTGTGAGCAACAGGATCCAGGAAAAGATTCTGCAAGCATCTTCCTGCCCAAGCTGGGTTGCCCACCTGCCCTCACACTATCCTACCCCCCTTCTCCGCAACTTTCCTAGTTCAGCCACCCTGAGCTCTCCCAGGCTCTGCCTCTTCCATTTCATCTTCCTCCACACCAGCTGAAGAGGGTTCTAGGAAGCCAAACATCATGATACAAGCAGGAAAGGCCACCAGAGTTTTGTGGGAGCTACTGCACTGTCTTAGGGTATCCCACACTCGCCCAAGCCTGAAAGCTATGTGAGAGCAAGCTTCTCTGTCTCCCATGGTCTTACCCAAAGTTCTGTACCTCTCAGGTGCTGAATATGTTTGTTGAATGAATGATTGAATGAATGCCTAGCATTATCACTGGCTCTGCTAGCCATAAGTCAAAAACACTGGTAGAATGAAAGTTAATTGTATAAAAGCTCATGGAGTTCACTCCTTTTCCCATTCCTCATTTTACAAACATGAACTTTATCCCCTGCCTCATAGCAGGTGTTAACCTAAGGTTGAGCTTTATGAAGCACATTTTTATCTTTTCTGAAAAACCAATATGAAAATTAGTATGAACAATGCCAAAAGGTAAATGGCAAATTGGACAAAAATATATCTGTTGCACATTGAACAAAACGTGAATTTGTCTCATAGACAATGAAAAAGAAATAGAACAGTCCAGTGAACTGTGGGAAGGGGAAAAGAATAGGCAAAACATTCACATAAAAAGAAATCCTAAGTCTTCTCGACATGTTAATAGATAATGAAACTCACTCATAGAAAAGCAAATGGAGACATGAAATATCAGTTCTCATCAATCAGACAAAGATTAAAATGTCTAAGGATTTCCAGTGTTTATAAGACGTGGCGAGACCAGGATCCTCACTCAGAACAGAAGTTACATTGGTAAACCCACTTTTAGGGCAATGTAAGGCAGATTTATCAAAATGCACACACCCTTTGACTCAGCAATTCCACTTCTGGAAATTTTCTCTTTTACTCATTGAATTATGCAAACACACATGTACAAATTATGTGGTTCTAATTGATTTTAGCAAAAATAAAAAAACCCAACAACACTGGAAACCACATAAAAATTCATCAACACGGCCCTGGGTAAATAAATTAGAGTATATACAATGGAACAATATTAGCACCATCCTTTAGGCCACCGTTGCCCAGTATGTCACTGCACCTTATGATAGCAAGCATCGTTCTGTACCTACTGTATACCAGGCGCATGCTAAGTTGTATGTGGATTATTTCATGTAATATTAATAACTCAACGAAGTGGCTACTTTTATCATCCCCATTTTACAGATGAAAAACTGTGAAGTGCAGAAAGGCGAAGTAACCTATTTTAGTTGTATAGGGCTGCCATAATAAATGACCACAAACTGGATGGCCTAAAACAACAGAAATTTATTCTGTCACAATTCAGAAGACCAGAAATCTGAAATCAAGGTGTCAGCAGGGCTGGTTCCTTCTGGAGGCTCTGAGGGAGAATCTGTTCTGGGCTTCTCTCCTACCTCTGCTGATGACTGGTGATCCCGACGATCCTTGGCTCAGGGCCAGATCACTTCAATCTGACTCCATCATCCAGGGTCCTTCCTTCCGGTGTGTGTCCACTCTTACAAGGACGCCAGCCTAATCCAGTGTGACCTAGTTTTAACTTAACTAATTTTATCTGTAAAAACACTAATTCCAAATAAGGGTACGTTCTGAGGTTCCAGGTAGACATGAATTTCGGGGAGACACTTTAACCTAATACACTGACAAAGGTCCCAAAGCTATTAAGTGGTGCAGCCAGGATCGGACTCTAGGAGGCAATTCGACTGTACTCACTGCTCCTACCTCGTGCTGCCTTCCCCTGATGTAATACTCACCTTTAATTAATGCTGACAATGTCTCAGGGGCCGGCTAACCATTTTACATATAATAACTAATTTTATCCTCACAACAACCCCACTTTGCAGATGGAGAAAGTAGGCACAGAAGGATAAAAGTCACCTTGGATTACAAAGCCAACAACTGGCAGACCTCAGATTTGAACCCAATAAGGTAGTTTCCGGACAGAGTCCATGTCTGGGTTTTGTTCTTATTTTGTTTTATGGATCTGAAGAATAGATTGTGTCTTATTTTTGATAAGTTGCCATTCAAGAACCCCCAAAATGACCTGAGAGAACCTTCCCTTGAGTCTGACCTTGGTTGCTACTGGACTCCCTGCGCTTGTGCAGACTGATCCAGAGTCCATGTTCTTAAACACTGTGTTAAACTTCTTTCCAACTAGTGTCCTATCATGACAATATTCTGAGAATTAGGGCTAAGGTAATATTTTTCTTTCCTGACAGACTTGTGTTCTTCGTTTTATTATCAGACATGAAGAGTCCTCCTATTCATCTTGTTTCCCTTTTCACCATGGCTGCCTGGATTCATCTCAGATTTGAGTGTTAAATAAATATGGTTGCCATCTTCAGCCAGGATGCTGACATAATTTTCTATCTTTATTTCTTGTGTTGAGTGTTCTTAATCTGGGCTTTTGAATAGGCTTTAGGGGGATCCACACACCCACTGAAATGATACGCAAACTATTATGTATATGGATATATTCATTTTTCTGGGGCAAAGGTCCATAGCTTTAATCATATTCTCCAAGAGTTTCATGATCTTAATCATCATAAATTTTTTGCCCTGCCTTTTAAAACTTTTCTGTTTTTATTGGTTATGTTGCCTATGCAAGTTCATTTTAACCCATGTCAAAGCTTTTTAATGGTGGAAGTAGAATACTATGTAAGAACCACGAGCAAATGCACATCACACTGCCATCCAGTCTGAATTTTTTTTTTTTTTTTTGAGACAGAGCCTCAAGCTGTCACCCTGGATAGAGTGCTATGGCATCAGAGCTCACAGCAACCTCCAATTCCTAGGCTCAAGCGAGTCTCCTGCCTCTGCCTCCCAAGTAGCTGGGACTACAGTTGCCCGCCACAACGCCTGGCCATTTTTTGTTTGCAGCCGTCATTGTTGTTTGGCGGGCCGGGCTGGATTCGAACCTGCCAGCTCAGGAGTACGTGGCTGGCGCCTTAGCCTGTTGAGCCATAGGCACTGAGCCCAGTCTGAACTTTTAAATCCTGACTTTGCACGGAGGAAGTCTGTCTTCACGTCTCCCTCGCCCTTCCCTCAAATTTACAACACAGCTGAGTAGTGTTGATGCCTCCTGGCCTCAGGTGTCTCAGCTTTCATCCCCGCACTGGCCAGGCACTCAGCCCATGCTCATGACATCAAATTTGTCAGCAGGGTGCTGACCAGAAAGGGTCCTTGATTTTGAGCCAAGGCTTTTATATTCATTCATTTATAGTAAACAACAACAACAACAGCAGCAGCAGCAACACTATACTAATGGAATTGCTGGGAGAAACTTTGTGATAAGTAGTGCTCACCTCGGTGTTCCAAGTGTGGTGATTTATAGATACAGAATCACTATCACCTTATTAGATGTTTATTAGAGATTATTAGGAATTATTAAACTTACTACCTAATAAACCCATTAGAATTTATTAGAAACAAGAAACTTATTAGAAATTCAGAATCTCAAAACCCCATCCCATACCTACTGAATTAGACTGCATTTTCAAAGAGTTCCAGTGATTCAAATGCACATTAAAGTTAGAAAAGCACTGACAGAGAACACAAGGACTCTCAGTTCTCAAGTTCATCAAACCTCGGAGAACACTTCAGTTTTTTGGGACACACAGCCAACTGGATGATCTGAATTAATTCCTATTGGGGTTCCCCATATTATCATAAAAAGGGGGTAACAATACCTGCCATTCCCCCTCACAGCATCACTGTGAGTTTCAAATGAGATCATGGATTCATTTACTAGCTACTCACTGTGATGGGGATGACTGGGGCTGGGGAGTTGTTGGGGAGCAGGATGGGGCTAGTCTGTGCCCTCATGGAGCCTGTGGCCTGGCAGGATGAGAAACAGGTTGCATATGCTGGCTGGTATTGTGTGACTGTCACAGAGCTTTCTCCCTTCACTTATTTTTGTATTCTTTTACTCCTTCAGTGGTCAGCCATTTATTACAACACAAATACCTGCACTACGTCAAGTGCTGAGCTCTCAGCTGGACACTGGGGAAGCAGAAACCCCATGCTCATGGAGCTTTTACTTAGCCAGAAATAAAGACAACGATTCCATTTGGAACTCACTGTGGCTGAGGTTGATGCAGGGGGCTGTGTGAGCACAGTTGAGGCAACAAGGAGGTATGCTTTAGTTTAAGAATGATCACAAGTTTTCTGGTATGAAAAGGGGGAGAACCACACTATAGGAAGAAGGCACAGCAGGGCAGAGGCACAGAGCATGGAGGTCCAGCACACTGCTCCATGACAGAAAGCGTGGAGGATCTGGAGTGCCAGGAGATGACTTCAGAGTAGCAACTTGGGGCCAGGCCACAGATGCTAAGGAATTCTGTCTTTATTCTGCACTGACACCATCATAGCTATTCTCAGAACACCTTTTAACAGCAGCATGGAAGAAGAAATGACTCGAGGCAATATTTTGAAGAGGCTTTGACAATGTCTTCCAAAGAGAGAGCCACAGTCCTCAGTAGAAGTGAATGTAGGGGAAATTAAGGAAGGCAGCAATGACAGAACTTGGTGAGGAAAAGAATGGAGTGGCGAAGAGAGGGCGGTAGGAATCACAGATGGTTAGAGTTAAGGAGAGCAGCCCAGGCTGGATGCAAGAATTTGGGAACTGTGAGGTGATTGGAGTGAATGAGACTGTGAGAGGGTGTGGGGTGAAAAAGATTAGGGTTAAGAGTGGCACCAACATTTAAGAGATAGGCAGAAATGATAAATCCACGAAGAAAGCTGAGGGAGGCCAAGAGCCAGTTCTGCTTCCCTTGGTTCCTTTGGGAACGGTGAGCAAACACCTCAGCGGTCACAACTCATCATGTGCCGGAACCAAGTCTAGGAACCACCCTGAGGTCTGCACCCATGAATCCCAGAGTGGGTGGGAGCTGGGACTGGGGCTGCCACCCCAGAAAGGAACTGAGCCAGGGACATAAGGTAGGACTTGTCTCCCCCCTCCTTTCTCCCCTTACACTGCTACTGAGGTAACTCCAGCCTTTTCACAAATCTGAGGAGTAATAAAGGAAATGCTGGAGTTTGTTTGTTTTTCAGATCAGACGAAGACCCAGCACCAGCACCTCCTACCACAGAAGGAAACCTTCCACACTGTGTCCTAGATTGACTCCAATGAGCTCATTCTCTCATTATCGTTAAGAGCAAAGAGAGTCAGGTCCTATCACAAGTAACCAAAAGATGATTTCACAAAACAAAACAGAAGAGAGGAAATGGCCCCCAGCATTGTGCTATTCTAATTCATGTTTTTCCATAGAAACAGGTTTATGGTTTTAAACTGATAATGGCTCCTAGCAGTCCAACCATCCATCTATCTGGTGTTCTGGCTTTAAGCAAAAAGTGAACTGGCCTCTTTAGAAATGTTGGCAGCCTGGCTGGTCCATTAGTAAGACTGAAAAATCAAAACACTGACTGGAAAGGCCATTATGACTGGGCACAGCAGGAGTCATCGATAGATGATGTCATTTCAGGAATAAGCAAGCCAAGGTCAGGAGGCCCCTGGGCAGGGTCAAATCCTTCATGGCCTCTCATCTCCCTCTTTTGCAGATACTGGCATCTGCAGGGGATACAGAGTTTGCACCAGGATTCCATTCATTCATTTATTTTTTTGCTCAGCCTGGTTCCAGGGGAGCCTGTGATGTTCAGCAGGTCATTAAGTTAAGCCCTGGGGGCACACTTCTTAGATTCTCTTTTAATTCTCTTCCCTGCTCCCTGCTCTTTTTCCTCCTCTTATCACACTCCTCATCCCAGGAGCACCTGCCCTGTCCCCAGTTCTTAACTACCCTTCTGCTCCCTTCCTTTACCATCCAAGCTTTAGAAGGAGGCTAGGTCTGTTTCTACTTGTTCAGCTCCCATGAGCTCCTGCCTCTGCCTCTCACTAACACTAATAATATCACTGCAGGGCACAGGCAGGCTATGAGTGGAGGCTTTCTCTGCACCATCTCCCTTGTCCCCATGGCAGCCCATACGAAGTGGATACTATTGTTGTCTCTATCACACAGGGAGGAAATTGAGGCTCAGACAGGCCAAGTCACTGGCATATCCCATTTTTGAACTCTCTGCAAAGTCACCCATGACTCTACCAATTGTGATGGCCCCTTCCCAGTCCTCACCCCACCCTGCTCTGTCTCTCTGCAGCAACTTGGGAGGACTGTCCACCTCTCTCCTCTCTTGGCTCTTGGGAAGCCTCCTCTTCACAGGGAGGGTCATGCTACTCCAAGCTGTCTTGATTCCAGATCCACTAGAGACCATCTTGTCCAGCCCCTCATTACCCAAGGTCACTCTGAGTGGTGGCAGATCTGGGGCCAGATGTCCTGACCTCCAGGCCAGTCTATTCCTGCTGCTCAGAACTGCCACTGCCTACTCTGTGTTTTCTGTTTTTGCTGAGCTGCAGCAGACAGCACTGCCCAGGAGGAGGGAGAAGGTGTGAGACCCTGATAAGGTGGGGCGGAGGCTATTTTTAGAGGATACTGGCTTTCCATGTATGCTGGGAGGAGCCCCAGGGGGGTTATAAAATGTGGGGTGTTTGTAAAACCAGCTCTTTAAAGATAATACACCAAAGTGATGGTGTTTTTGTTTTCACTCCCTGCCTGTAGGTTGTGTGGCTTGAATTGACTTTACCATTTAGCTCTATTTCTCCTTAATTGTTTTTATCTGTAAGGCTTTGAGATGGCTTTAGAGAAAACGGAATAGTAAAGTAGAAACAAAAATGGAACTTCAAGATGAGGGGCTATTGTCTGGGCAAGGGAAAGTCCTAGAGAGCAGAGGACAAGGGGCATTGATGAGGTGCCCAAAGAGCTCCACAGCCTGCCTGAGCAGTTAGAAGGGTTGGAGAAGAGAAGGGAAAGGCTGGCGGCCAGCAGTGTATCCAGCAGTGTGTGCCCTTGAGAAGGGGGCTCTGCAGCCCTTCACAAAGGACAAAATGGCAGTCACCTCCAGGAAAAAGATGAGGACCTTTGGGGTGCTGAGGGCCCAGCACCTGAGTTCAAGGTTTGGTTCTGTGATTTGGATACAAAGAGCTTAGGCCAGGGCATCTCTAAGAGTCTCAGAGAGTGAAAAGAAAGTGCTGCATACAGAGTCATTAACACTTGTAGCATTGGTGGGTGAGGGGCATGGGGGAGGACGGTGGTGCTGCCCAGCTTGGAGGCCGTATCATAGCTGCCTAGACTGGGGAAACTGGCCAAGGAGCGCTTGGACTGGAACCTCAAGCCCTGCACGGTTCATTAGATCTAAACTGTCTGGGTCACACGCTTTGCCACGGCAATATGGTCTAGGCAGCGGAGCAGTGCCCATAAATCCCCGAGGGTGCACTTGCTGGGGTGTTTGGCCCAGGCTATTCCTAAGGGTCCTAGTGTGTCCTGGGAGATGACTCAAGTCCAGGGAGGAGGCAGTCTCCCATTTCCACAGCCCCTCCAATTTGCAGCTGTGCCCTGGCCCGGAGCTGGTGAACAGGTGGGGAGAGCGCGGGCGATCAAGAGCGCGCCCTGCTGCTCTCACCGCCCGGGCTCCTACCTCAGTCTCGGCAACCATACCTCGTCCATTCAAGCAGGGAAACTGAGGCCCAGAGAAGGGAGAGGGCTTGCCAAGGCCACCCCACAAGCTGGCGGAGACCTGCCTCCAGGCTCTTCCCGGCTCCACCTGGCCGCGTAACGCGTGTCGTGACGCTTTAAACCTTGTCTCTTGCAGTTTGGGAAACTTTTCCTGCCTCAACCTGGAGCGGCGCGAACCCGGGCTCCACATCCATCAGAGCCCTCCCGCCCTGCGTCCCACTGCCAGACTCTTACGGGCGGAGAGGAGGCCGCGCCCCGGTCCGACCCGGGCGAGCACCTGTACCCAGCGGAGCGCCCCGTGGGTGTGGAGCCAGCTGCGCTCGAGGCCAGCAGGGGCGTCCGCTCCGCCCGGACCCCGGCCATTGGCACGTCTCCTCCAGAGCCCTGGCCCCTTCTCCGGCTTACAGACGCGACGAAGAGGTCCAGAGCGCCTGGCGTCCCTGCCAGGGCCGCGCGCGCGGGGCGGCGGGGACGCGGACCCCGAGACCCGGGTTCCCCAGCTCCGAGGCAACCCGAGACGGCGGCTATTTATAGAGAGAGCCACGCTCAGTCCTTGTTGGCGGCGGCGGCGACAGCTGAATATTTTGCCCAGATATGGCTGAGAACCCGGCGCGGGGGCAGGGAGCCCCGTGAGCACGAGGGGGACCCCAGGCGGGGTGGGGGGCTTACCGGCACGCAGGGCGGCGGGGCCGGCGCGGGCGCGGGCGGCGGGCGGCGGCCGCGGTGCTCGGGCGGGCGGACGAGCGAAGCGCGGGGCTGGACAAGCTCCCGGACGGCCGCGGGCGGGCGGGCGCTGTGGGCTCCGGGGGTGGGAGCCAGGGGCGGGCCCGGCTTCTAGCTGTCACCGCGCCCCGCCCCGCCGCCGCCTTCCCTTCCCCCTCCGCTCGGGGGCGCCGGGGTGCTGCGCCCTGACCCCAGTCTGGGAGCGACACCTGCGGAGGAGGGGAGCACCGGGGAACCTGGCTCCGCAGCCAAGTGAGCGCGGGTCCGCCCCTGTCCGGGTCTCGATGTTCCCACTCGTACCGGGAAGAGTTTAAGCGAAGGTAGGATTATTTCAGGTGGACATCCTGACGTTCCGAGGGGTCCAGAATTTAAGCCTCCAAGAATCAGAAGTACTCAAAAGTGAAAGAACAAAGCCAGCTAAGCAGCTCCTGTGCCTCTTCCTTTGATTGAAGCAAAGAACTGTTCCAGCTTCCCACAGCCCAGCTAGATCTGGTATGAGTGGAAGCTTTAATACTAGTAACAATCATTTCGCGAACACACAGTTTCAACACACACTCAAAGCCACTCTCTCTACACTGAGAGTGGAGTGTCAAAAATAGTGAAACCCAAACAAACAGGAATTTGTATGGACATAGGGAAATGTCTCATTTTAGATTATTATGGGGAAATTTTTGGTTTGGTAAACCCTAATAAAATTAACACTGTAATCCTTGTGTATAGAATACTAATGAGAAACACTCCTTAAAAACAAATCTTGTTTTCAAGAAAATGTACTTCTATAAAACCCTCAAAGCTGTAAGAGAATGCTCTTTTCAAGGGGTATGTGCCATATATTTTACAATAAGTAATGATTTAGTATTTCAAATTATTTTAAAACATTTTTGTTGTGAATCTAATTTATTAGAACATACAAATTTGTGTGTCATAGGTGCACACAACATAACATGCAGCTTCAGAACTTTCTCTAGTGTTAATACCTGTGCAACTACCACTTAGGGGAGAGACACTGACAGTTGCCCAGAAGCCCACCTGTCCCTGCTGGGTCACACCTCCCTTCCAAAGATGTTCACTTTCTTGTCCTTAATGATAATCACATTCTTCTTTTCCTCTTCCGTCTATAGTTTGTCTTCATCTGGTCAACTCTGTGTTGTGAGATTCATCTGTGATGTTTCAGTTCTCTCTCATTGTTTTTCATTAAATAAAATGTACCAGTTTTAAAAAATCAATTTCACCAGGGGCACCTGTAGCTCAGTGATTAGGGCGCCAGCCCCATATACTGAAGGTGGTGGGTTCAAACCCTGCCCTGGCCGAACTGCAAAAACAGAAAAATAGCCGGGCGTTGTGGTGGGCGCCTGTAGTCCCAGCTACTCAGGAGGCTGAGGCAAGTGAATCGCCTAAGCCCAGGAGTTGGAGGTTGCTGTGAGCTATGACGCCACAGCACTCTACCGAGGGCAATAAAGTCAGACTCTGTCTCTACAAAAAAAAAAAAAAATCTATTTTACTAGTAATGGACATTTAGGTTGTTTCCACGTTTCAGCTATAAACAATGCTGCTATGAATATTCTTTGCCAAAATCTTCCTGGACAAGTGCCACATAGCTGGATCATAGAGTATCCCTAACCTCAAATGTAGCACAGGTAAGGCTGAACTCTTCCAAAGTCATAGAACCATTTTACCCAAAGCTTCACAATTCCAACAACACTTAAATTTAACAAAAATTGAGACACTGGAGCCATTGTGGCATATGGGTAATTCATTTCATTGAGGTTTAAACTTGCACTTCTCTGTGTCCTAATAGATTGAGTATCTTTTAACATGTTTTTTGGCTAGTTGGATTTTTTTTTTTGTGGAGCACTTGTTCTAATTTATTCTCCATTTTTCTTCAGGAGAGTCTTTTCTTTATTGAATATATTGAATAGTCTCTGTGTTTGCCTTTCCTCAACTATATTCTTTTATTCTGTGCTTTATCTTTTCACTTTATTAATGTCTTTTGGACAAGTGTTCTAAGTTTTACACAGTATATTAGTCTTTTTGTTCGCTGGTGGCACTTTCTATGTCCTATTTAAAAACTATTTCCAGTTCTTGCATTATAAAGGGTCAGGGTCATATTTCATTTGTTTGTCACTCTGTCTCAGCAGTAGATTAATTTTTCTGTTATAACAACAAACAAGCTTTATTTTAAAAAGTAAACATTTCTAAAATTAGTGAAAGAGAAACCACTTCTTCCTTGCAGAAAATTTGCAGATTTTTCTTTTTAGGACAATAAACCATTATAAAAAACACTTATAATTCTTTAGTTCACTTAAACACTATGTCAAGACATTTTTATTTCATCATTATTTTAATCACTAGCATTCGTATTCTTGAATTTTGAATCACCTTTGCTGCAAATATTAAATATGAGTTTTAAAAAGCTAGAGAGATAATTTTGACATGTAAAATCAAAAACTTAGTCTAGCTGTGGTGGCTCACGCTTGTAATCCTAGCACTCTGGGAGGCTGAGGTGGGCAGATTGCCTTCACTTGGGAGTTAAAGACCAGCCTGAGCTAGGGCAAGACCCTGTTTCTCAAAATAGCTGGGTGTTGTGGTCAGCACTTGTTAGTCCCCGCTACTCGGGAGGCTGAGGCAAAAGAATCACTTGAGCCCAAGAGTTTAAGGGTGCTGTGAGCTATGATGCCATGGCACTCTATCAAGGGTGACAAAGTGAGACTCTGTCTCCAAAAACCAAAACAAAAACTTAAAACATCTGATCTTTACCATCCTCTTTCTGTTCTAATTTTTCCTAGATTTTCCAAAATGAAAATACGGAAATGATTCAAGACTTTTTATCTCCAGCCTGGTTTGCTTCCTGAAGACCACTCCTTATTTCCAATAGTTTATGCACATCTTCTGTCTGCATAGAAATCTAATCATTACCTCAAATTGTTCAAGATCAAATTTTTAAGTTTCTCATTTACACTGAGTAAGGTTCATTATCCTAGGATCTTAGATCAAGTGTTGGCTTCACTCTTTTTCCTATCTCCTGTATCTAAGCTCTCTTATAATTCTAGTCAAAAACTGTAAGAAGTCTTCAGTATTTTTTCTTCATTCCCACTGCTCCAAGATCAGTCCAGGGCCTCCCCACTTCATCTTTGGACCACTGCTAATGGCTGCAACCTATCCATCTACCAATTAGCAAGCACACACACAACTGAGTGCCTGGTGTGTGCAAGATGTCATTCTACCTGTTTCCTGCTGCGGGTGCTGGGGAGAGTGGTGTGCTAGAGTCTGTTACACCACAGACATCTGTGCTGTGGTGCTTCTTTTCCCAACTCCAAATTCAGTCATGTCACATTTTTAGTTGGGACTATTTACAATATGGGAATTGTCAAAAACTACAAATCAAGGCTGACTTCCCCACCCAGCAGTACCAGTTGTCAAACATTTATACCAGTACATCACTGGATAAAGAGATGACTAAGACTCACTTCTCCCTCAAGAGGCCCACGACGCAGCTGAGGTGATTGGTGCACAGAAAACTAGTTATATACTACAAAGAATAATATGGTATGGGCAACCAAGAGAAGTATAATCAAAGTACAGTGGAGTAGCAACACTGTAGAACAGGGAAGGCTTCATGGTCAGCCAGGAGGACAGGTAGGATATTAACAAGCAAACATGATGGTGGGGAGGGAGAACAAGTTGCAGGCTGAGAGAACAGATAAGCAAGGTTTGGGATGGGGAGGGAGAACAAAGCTGGCTTCAGAATATTGGTAGTCCTAGATGAACATGTGTGAGGTTCAGGGACTAGATAAAAGTCCAGTGAGGTAGGGAGTGGTGGACAATGTGGTTGTCTAAGGGGGTTGTAGAAGACCTCCCTGGGCAATGAGAAGCCACTCAAGATTTGGGGTGAGTGGCATGCTGGTTTGCCTGGGCTGCTCTGCTAGCAATACTTATATGCTGACGCCTGAGGACGAGTTTTCACAAGCCTTGGTGATAACTTGCTTTGGGACATACCACTACATCAGGGTCCAGTTACGTCATAAAACTGTCAATTCAACTGGAGAACTGAGAACTGCATGGAAGACAACATGACTAGAAAAGGAAACTTTATCTTAAGGTCATAAAGCCTAGAAATTACAAGGTAGTCAGTTTTTATATTGATAAACATTTTAATTCTAATATTATAGTAATAATTCAAGTGCAATTTTCTTTGAAAAGTCAACTCTGTTAAAACAAACCTTTTTAAATATCTTTTGTCAAACATAAGCATATTCTTTTCAATCCCCACAGCAGTCAGAGCCATGTAGCAGAAATAAGATTTTTTTTAAAGCCTACTACATTGTGTTATTGCTAAAAAATCTGAATTAGTTGTCAAGGTCTCAGAAGCAGTGATTAATTAACTTTAGAAAGCTCTATCAGGTACTCTGACATAAAATCATGAATCCAAATATCAGTGTCTGGCAGTGATGTGTCCACTAAATAGACCACTACTTTCTGGTCCCAAGGGTTAGTGTTTTCAATAACTGTCTGCACCAGTGCCACCAGAGGTTTCTTCTCCACATGATTTCGAAACACCATTGAAGCCTCCTCAGACCACAGGGTGCACTTCACTCCTAGAAGAAAGAGAGGGGAGGGAGCAGTGAGGGGTCAGAGGAGCCTTTCTTTGATCCATTACAATAGAAAACTATTTAGTCAATTCCAAGGTAGCTTAAGCATCTCAGGTTAGAATTGTCTACAGCTGATGAACAATCTGAAAGCAGTCCAGCTTACAGTTTGTCTACTCTGAATGAAGTCACTTCAGTAAGCCTTTACATACAGACACAAGTTTCATTTGAGATTTCACGTTGTATTAGAAAATGAGGTAATGATACTACAGCACATTTCCCAATACTGACGTACAGGGAGATCAAACTATTAATTGAGATACCCATTATGGTATGATTCATGGTATAATATTTCAAAATTATACACAGCACTATGGAAAAAGCACTGGATTGCAAGGCGATCGTCAGTCAGTTACTATTATATTTGATTTTAGAGAAATCAGTTGATCTCTCAGGTCTCTTCTATCACAAAAGAAAATGGCAGAACCAAGATGAATTTTAAGTCCCATGCATCTTTAAATCTATACAACTTCTGAGCTTGAGAAATCAATTTAGAGAATTCTAAATTAATTTTGAAAACAAATTGAGGCATGAACATATATTTTTCAAGAAATACTGTTAAAGTAATATAAATTAATTCCACATATATTAGATTAGACAAACTATAAATCAAGGCCCAAAGGAATGAAGGTCTGAGAGTTTTAGACATACTTTTGGAAGATTTGCTTGGTCTCTCTATATTCTTTATTAAGAATTTCCCAAAGAAGCCTAAAAGTCTTATTTTTATCTCCAATAGCCCTGACATGTTTTGAGCCATGTTATTTAGAAAGGAGAATGGTAATCCTTCTATAGAACTCTGTCAATAAGATAGGAGATGATGGCTCGGCGCCTGTGGCTCAACGGGCTAAGGTGCCAGCCACGTACACCTGAGCTGGCGGGTTCAAATCCAGCCCCCAGGCCCACCAAACAATGACGGCTGCAACCAAAAAATGGCCAGGCGTTGTGGCGGGCGCCTGTAGTCCCAGCGACTTGGGAGGCAGAGGCAAGAGACTCGCTTGAGCCCAGGAATTGGAGGTTGCAGTGAGCTATAATGCCATAGCACTCTATCCAGGGTGACAGCTTGAGGCTCTGTCTCAAAAAAGAAAAAGAAAAAAAAAAAAAAAAGATAGGAGATGACCTCACAGTATGGCTCCCTTACTTATATGACCCAGGAAACTGTATGCAAAGCCACACTGGGCAGGTGCAAAGAATGTCCATATCCCTAGGTAAAGGACTCAACCACAACTTGAACTTTACCTTAGAAATGAAAAGAGTATAACCTAAACATTTGTACCCTCATATTATTCTGAAATTAAAAAAAAAAAAAAAAAAAGAATGCCCATGTCAAGTCATATGTAATGAAGCGACAGATCACTGGGAACCTTGAGAGGGTAATAACCTTGTGATATTATTTGTGAGTGAATAACGGTTAATCCCAAGGTTCCCTGCCATGAAGGCTATGTTAAACAGTCTGATGAAAACATTTCAAATCGTATATGAAACCTGCACATTGTACCCCTTGATTGCACTAATGCAAGCAGCTATGATTTAAAAACAAAAAAGAGAGAGAGAGGCTTAGGGAGGCAATGAGAAAACACACCCAATTGACACCTGACTCCATAGAGGGTCAGATTATTGTAAAAGACAAATTTATCCCTCAAGTGGCCCCAGACATCCCAAGAAATCTCCAGAAATTGGCTATAGTCCCAGACCATAAACTGGAGAATCTTCTTAAAACAGCCGCTATGATCTTTTGTAACTGAGATCTGGAGAGAAAGGAACAGAAAAGAATGACAGCTCTAGTAATGGCACTCTGACAAATGAGCAACCCTCAGGGGCAGAGGGAAACCAGAGGAGCGAAAAACAAGTGCTTCCAATGTGGCCTGACTGGCCACTTCAGAGAAGACTGCCCCCAGCAGTACCACCAGCTGGGCAAGCCACCTGGCCCCTGTCCAGAATGCAAGGGTGACCCCTGGAGGGTGGCCTGTCCCCAGAGGCGAAGGCCTCCTGGGACAGTGACCCCATC
>CAUYON010139298.1:0-15720 GCA_963573935.1 Arctocebus calabarensis
TTGTGGTGGGCGCCTGTAGTCCCAGCTACTTGGGAGGTGGAGGCAAGAGATTCGCTTGAGCCCAGGAGTTGGAGGTTGCTGTGAGCTGTGATGCCACAGCACTCTATCCAGGGTGACAGCTTGAAGCTCTGTTTAAAGAAAAAAAAAAATATTTATGATTTAACAACAGAAATGGGCATACTATCTACATAATAACCCTGATTCTGGCTCAAGCACAGCAGTGGGAAATTTTTCTTCCCAATTCCTATAATCCAAAGGGCTCTCATCCTCCAATTCCTAGGCCAAAAGGAGCTTTCTATTCCACATCTACCCTTTCATCCCCTTCAGGATTCTAAAAGGATTTTCTGCTCTTATCCCTTAAAATGTTAGCACCTTTCTCACCAAATGTGTCTTTAGTTTTTGGCAGAGTATGCCCTTTATATCTTACTTATCAAGATATTTCATGAGAGGAGTTTTGGATTTATAATGTAGTTACCAAGTTGGTTCCAAACTTAAAAATCAGAGAAAGAAGTAGCATGGGATAAAATTGACGTCCAATTATCCCAATTTCCAGTTAATTGTTGTGATGATCACTAGATTTATTTATCTTAAGTTGACTGATATACTTCAAGGATACTCTCCCAAATTTAAATAATAACCTGCAATGAAAGTGGATTTCCCTACAAAACAAGAAAATCTGATAACAGGAACATTTATACAGAATCATTCAGTAGGTTTTTACTGAAGCCACTAAGTCAGACATCATAGTATGTGTTGGAAGTACAAATAGGACAGGCAGAGATTATTCTAGAGATAGGAGTTTTACTGATGAGCAGTTGTTGATAAAAGTGATAACAAAAAATAGTGAGAATGGAAAGGTTTAGCAGAGGAAATGACTAGTCAAGATTTTGTGGGTTTTAGTATATAATGTTTGTATGTGTACAGAACTTTTTTCTTTTTTTTTAAACCTATTTCCTCTTTCTAATGATGCAAAGGCTAGGTATCAATCATTAAGACTGAAATGTCTAGACTAGACTGATATTCTCAAGGTTCTAGGCAGAATGACTCACTTGGGTATGAAACCACACACTCACAAAACAATCACACGATGGAGTCCAGGGTAGTCTGGTAACTCTTGACATTTACAATCGTAGAAATGAATGACCACAGAACGGCAAGTTGCTATACACGGTAATCTGATAAGAGAGTAAAGGAGGATGCACAGAAATTAAAATGAGTTTATGTCTATTACCTTCTAGTTCAGATAAAACTTTTCCAGTAATATGACTGGTACTTGCAGTCAAAACTGTGTCTACTACTTTTTAAAATGATGAAGTCATACAGTTAAACTTTTGGTCCATCTTCTCAGAAGCTTTCAGTATATAACCTCAAATTAAATTTTTCCCTTTGCTAAAAATGTATTTGGATTTAAACTGTTTAAAAACAATCAACCAACTTTACTAAAAGTAATTCAGGAAACAATATAATGAAGCATACATGCACAGTGCTGAAACATTCACAGGACTTGTCTCACAATCAAGAACTCAGTAGGTAAATATAATCAAATACCATCCAGAAAATAAAATCTTTAACTTTGCAGATAATGTCAAGCTATTTCCTACAAAGAGGTAAGTGTAGATTATAAACGGTGGAACCAATGGTGGAATCTTGGAAGGTAAATATTTGGATTGAAATCAGTACTGTGAATTGAAATGGTCATAAGGAGAATAAACACAATGAAGCTCAAAGGGGACATTCAAATGCTAGAACATTTGGTTCCAAACTTTTACAAACTCCATTAGGCATTATCTTTAGGAAGCAGAAATTAATATGATTTATTTAATAATTAAAAGTTACATTAGTTACCCAAAGGAAGAAGGAAAAATCTTGCTCTGTTGATTCCCAGGGGTGAATGGAAGAGAAAGCGGGGTAGATAGAAGAAGCCAGAGAGACACTTGTGTCTAGATCTCTCCTTTCCAGGCCAAGTCCTATCAGCAGGAGGTGTGTGACACGGAATGAGATGCTCCCCATGGTTTTCCTATTAATCTGGCCCAATGCAGCCAGTGAAACTTGGTGGTGGAGAGCAGATAAAACAGACAGAAAACCTGTCTGTTTGGCTTCCTCCCGTGATCTGCTTCCTTTTGTGAGGGACAGGATCCACAAATGCCTAGTTCCCTGAGGGGACAGGTAGAAAGGAGTTGAGAGTCAGGATGGTGGCTAGTCCAGGGAGTTTAGCAGTCAGGGCCCAGAGTGCTGCATAGCTAAATGCCTGTGAGGCTTAAGGAGGCAGGGAGACCCCTATGCTCTGACCAAGTCCAGAACGTCCACACCGTAAGTCCCACCGACTCAGCTCATGCTTTCTTTGCAGATACCTGAACATTGCTCAGGTGCTACATTGCCTCCTGGTCCCCGCAGCAGACCAGGCCAGCTGCTGCTTCACAGCAGGCGCCAGTGAGGCCTCTGAGGCAACTCTTTCCCTCAACCTCTATGGAATAAGCTCCCAAACTGCAAATACCATTTAGATAAAAGCATGAAGATTAGGGGTGCTAAGACACTGCTCATTTTACCAGAGGCTAATATTATAGATGATTAAATTTGGGACGTAGGACTAAATTTTACACTTTTCTTTTTGTTCTCCCTACCATGTATGTGTATCATAAAGACAATCTGGCTATTAAAGAGAAATGAAAAGGCTATATTTTCTTTCCAAATCTGAGTGGGGATGTGAATAAATTGTGTGGCTCAGTGAGTAGCGCGCCAGCCCCATATACCAAGGGTGGCAGGTTCAAACCCGGCCCTGGCTGAACTGCAACAAAAAAATAGCCGGGCGTTGTGGCGGGGGCCTGTAGTCCCAGTTACTTGAGAGGCTGAGACAAGACAATCGCCTAAACTGAGGAGCTGGAGGTTGCTGTGAGCCATGAAGCCATGGCACTCTACCAAGGACGACAAAGTGAGACTCTGTCTCTAAAAAAACAACCAAAAAAAAAAAAAAAAGAAGAAGAAGAAGTCTATTACATGAATTTTGCCATTATTCACTTCTTCAGAGCTTTCTAATCTTTTCCTGGAGGCCCATATTATCTTTGCCCACTTCCCTGGTAAGAATCTCCTTCCCAGGCCCCCATGACACTCACTTCCCTTTGTCTCTTTCCTATCTATCCATGATGTCTTGTTTTGCATCTCTTTATCTTCAGATTTTTAAACCTAACCACACTGAAAAGCTCAATTTTTGACAGGACACATTAATTCATTCTGTCTGGTATTTTGTTATATTGGAAATGACTTATTTTATTGCCTATAGTTTTGCATTGGACAATTATTTTTGCCTTTGTCCTTAAGTGAGTTCATGTATGTGTGGTTGATCTATATTGATTATATTTAAGTCTTCGAGAAAAGTGGCTGTTATCAAGAAAATACTGTCCAATGCTCTATATATACCAGGTTTCAGCACAAGCGGCATTGACTGTACATAAGCTATGCGAGTGATACAGATAGAGGAAAAAAGCATGATCTTGTCCTCAAGGAATCTGCAGTTCAGCGGGGGAATAGACATTCACAACTAGCCAGAATCCTAGTCTTACAACAGAGGTACAAAAAGGGAGAAACCTTTATTTTTAGGTGATGGGGAAAACTTCTATAAGAAAATGGCAAATAAGTTGGACCTTGAAGGACTGGCAGAACTTGAGAAATACATCGAGAACACAGAAATGGACAAAAACATTTCCAGAAAGCTTATTTCCTTATTCTCTGTTCTTATGAATAATTAACTGTCATATTAAATTGATCTTTTTAACTGTAATACAAATATATCAGCATTCTACACCAACACTTATGTGATATTTTTAGGAAAAATATAATGCCAGTGCAAAGTTCAGAGAAAATTTCTACCATAGTAGAATTTCTCATCATGGAGGTGAAATTCACACACAGTTACCCATTTTTAAATGTATAATCTGGTCAAAACTGTTACAGAGGTTAAGAAGAAAAACTAAAATTATCTGAATGATCATACAATCATAAAATACTATCTCTTATTATCATTTTTGTCTCTTCTAGTATTGATTGGTCCGTGCTACAGAAAGTATAATTATTTGTTAAAAACTATCTAAATTAGTTTGTATTTTCAGAAGGTCATACCTTCAAATTATTTCAAATAATTCAAAAATTCAATTTTTAGTTTTTAATGTTTTTAGATAGTGTGCCCTACAGCTTAGGTTATCAGATACACATTAAGAATTCTTATCCACGGGCGGCGCCTGTGGCTCAGCAAGTAGGCGCTGGCCCCATATACCAAGGGTGGCGGGTTCAAACCCAGCCCCGGCCAAACTGCATCAAAAAATAGCCGGGCGTTTTGGCGGGCGCCTATAGTCGGGAGGCTGAGGCAAGAGAATCACCTAAGCCCAAGAGCTGGAGGTTGCTGTGAGCTGTGACTGCACAGCACTCCACTGAGGGCAATAAAGTGAGACTCTGTCTCTACAAAAAAAAAAAAAAAAAAAAAAGAATTCTTATCCACGACACAGTCATATAACAGACTATTATTCAGACTTAAAAAGGAATGAAATTCTGAAATGTGGCTACAACCTTGAGGATATTATGCTAAATGAGATAACCCAATCACAAAAGGGAAAACATCATCTGATTTCACTTATATCAGGTCAAAGTCATAGAGTAGAGTAGTCAAATTCATGGAGACAGAGTGTAAAGTGGTGGTTCCTAGGGACTGGAGCAGAGGAAATGGAAAGTTGCTGCTTGATGATTACAGAATTTCAATTTGAGAAGATGAAAAAGTTGTGGAGATGGATGGTTTTGATAACTGTACAATATACAATACGAATTGACTTAATGGTACCCTCAAAAAATACGAATTGACTTTGAATGGTACCCTCAAAAAATGGTTAAGGTGGCAATAATTTAAAAATGTCTGCTTCAGATGATCAGAGCTAAGTTTCCCACTAAGACACGTTGACTAAATCTTCCCATTGCCATGAAAAACAGTAAGAGTACATGTTTGTTGTGTGCAGACATACAGTCTTCCTATTTCAGTTCATAGCTACAGGTCATGCCAATGGCAGAAAAGTTAATGAAATTGATATAACCAGGAGGAAGAGCATATTTTTGTCATGAGAGTCAGCTCACACAAGGAAAGCTCACGTCTTTTAAAAAGTTCAGTAATCTACTTAAAAGAACCTCCTATTTTAAAACCAGCCTCATGAACAAAAAGATCAGCACATCCTAATCTATTAGACACATGTATCTTCACTAGTATGAAAACACACGATTATCTTTTAAAGAAGATATCTATCAACAATGACTAATGACAGGGTTACATTCTGAGAAATGCTTCATGAGTGATTTTGTCATTGTGAAAACATCCTTGTGTACTTATGCAGACCAGATGTTACAGCCCCTACACATCTAGGCTGCATGGTTTAGCCTATTGCTCCTGGGCTACAAACCTGCAGAGCACGTTACTGAATTAAATGCTGTGAGCAACTAAATGCTGTGGGCAAGTGTAACACTGTGGTAAATATTTGTGTATCTAAGCATAGTTTTTTGTTTGTTTGTTGTTTGTAAAGACAAGATCTTACTATGTTGCCTGGGTTGGTCTCAATCCCTGGCCTCAAGTGATAGAATTACAGGCATAGTCAACATATCTAAACATAGAAAAAAAATGTATTATAACTATATATTATGCTCTAAGGGGATCACTGTTTTAGGTTTGCTCTATTATGTGGTACATGACTCTCATAAGATAACATGACATAAAATGAAGGTCCTTTACATAGTAATACTGTTGGAAGGCAAAATTATTTTTGTCATGATTTTTATCTAGAACATGAATACTATTGACTGATGCAGCATATTATAAGTACACAAATTGCCTGAGTTACACATGATTAAAAATATTTGTTTTAAATGAGTATTTACTTCAAAGTTAATTTTAAAAGTAATTTTAGAACTTTTGGAAAAGATAGTATTGTGAGCATAAGTTTACTTTGGAAAACTGCCTCAAAACAAAACTAAATATAAGAATAATTGCAAAAGATAGTGAAAATTGGGAATGAAGCAAAGCTTTGTGTCAGGCAGTGAGTGACTTTCTACTTGTTCTTGGACTTCACGAACCCACCATATCTGCTGTTCTGTTCTCCTGCACTGGCAAAGAAGATTCCCATAGAATACTTCTAAACCGTCCCCTTACTTCACCTTTCCTTTTCCAAGTTAGGCTTCCCCCTTTCTGATAAAAACACACCAATTCCATAAGAAAGGATTGTAGATTAGTCCTTTATGCCTTTCTGTAGTCTTATTCCATCTGCATTGTTTACAGAAGTGTCACTGAGGGAAAGCTGAGTTAATTGCCTGGACAGAGGATGTGACATGTACTGTTTCAACATGAGACAAGCACCTGGAATATTGCTCTTTCACTTTTGATTTTCCTTATGGGTATAAACTAAGGGTCCTCGGTCCTTTAAAAGAAAAGAAAATCCTCATCCACCCTGCATTTTGTACCTAGCAATTATGGTATTTATTTCTCTCCCTATACATTGAAGCTAACTGCAAGATTGCTTTTTGACAGCTACTAATTGTTCACGGCCCAGTCACACTTGCTATTGAAATCTACCAGTCCACATCCAACATAAACTCTTACTAATTTCTAAAAGAAATGGAAACTTCTGGATGCTTCTCATACTTGATGTCTCGGCATTATCTGATAATGCTGTTGGCCAGTCTTCCTTCCTGGAACTCTTTCCTCCCTTGCAAACTTTGACATCATGTCATATTTCTGGCATCTATTTTCTCTTCTGTCTTTGGTATTCTCTTCTACCCATCCCAAGCCTTTCCTTCATCATGCATCTTTAACTTTCACATATATAGCCTTTTCTAGCACCAATATGATTTTTACATAAATCTGTATCTTCAGCCCAGGTTTCTCTCCTGAATCACGACACATATATACTTCCTTGACATCTCTGCTTGAAAGTCCCACAAGCACCCCAGACTCCTCAAATCTGAACTGCTATTCTCTTTTCCCACTTTTTTTTTACTTTATACTCTAAGTCAGGAATTAGGACTTCTATAAGCAAGTAAGTCAATAGATGTTATTCAGACCTGACAAAATATAAAAGTTTTCTCCATGAGCATGCATTGCTTCTGCAATTAACAAACCAAAAATATCCTTTAGTAAACTCATATTTCTCAGCTATCAGTTTCACTTATAGATAAAGTAAGAGCTTAAAATTTTATTTGACATTCTGTCTGCAAGCTCCAGATTAGGATAATTGATTTACATGGTTTTCTAAGCACTAACCATTTTGCATTTCAATGAAACTATGATAAGAAATAATTTGATAAATATGGTCTATGGATGATCATTGTCTATCTGGTGTTGACAGTAAACTGAAGTCATGGATGAATGCTGACACATTGACGTTAGTAGCAATTTTAGATATAAAACAGTCCCAGGGAGAGATTTTTATACTTGAATTTTAAGTAGGAGAGTTTATGTTCAGAAAGCAGTTTGGTCACTGCTGACTATTTATGCTGGAGGCACCAAACATTTGTTATGACTACCTACATTTTATATAACTTTTTCTTCATACATCAGTCAATATTTATAAGGAGGTGAACACCAGCAGATGTTTTTGACTCATAGAAAGAATGACTTGTTTCTATGTGGGTTATTACAAAAGTTTTGAGATACAAAAAAAATCAAGAAACATAAAATCTGCACAGATGGAAACAAATGAAACCCTCCCAGCAACACCAATACGCTGCATAAGTTGAAACTTGTCAGAGTGAATTAGAAAGGATACTTTCTACTGTGATTCTGGAAGTAAGATAATGGACCACAATACAGTTAGTCTCAAAACTTTCATAGTGACCCAAAAGGTCTTGAGTAAAAGTTTTAAACCATGATTGACCTTTGGCCTGTGAAACGTAAGTAAATCTTTGAGAATCTTGGTCCTAATGTCTTATTACACAGCCTGAGTTGGCACAGGAAAGGTAAGGTCAGATATGTAGACAGCTCAGGATGTCATTGGCAAGTTAATGTTGGGATATCACATCGCTAGTTTCATTTTATTTTGCACTTGTGTTTTGAAAGCTGTCTTTTGTCTCTGAAGATTTCTGCTCTGGTTATAAACAGTGAATATGCTCAGCTTGGAATGTTGAAAAATTCTCACCAAACAAGTGCAGCAGTTTTATTCTGAATTAGCTACAGGGCATAACACTGTGAAAGAGAAAATGCACCACTCACTTGCTGTCATCAAAAATGAGGAAATGGCTGTAGGCAATAGCTAAAGAGTCCTTTTGAACTCAAGAAGTTCACTGGTTTGATGAGGAGGATCTTGTTTGTCTTGACTGTTCTAAAGAACTATTTATCTTCAAATAATTCCAGTAAAGCACAAGGAGAAAATCATCAATCTCATTTTTTCCAAATCCTTTCTTATGTCATTATTATATTTAACAACAGTTCTAAAATATGACTTTGGTTTTTTAATATGTGCTGCATTTTTCCATTTAAAATAGATTATGCCTTTAACTTAATACTGCAAACAATACAAATATATAACAATTTCATAATAAAATCAAAATAAAAAATGAATGTCATTTTATGGAATGCTAACTAAAGGCTATCAAGGAACAAAAATTAGCATTTTAATATTTTTATTATACTGAAATATTTCTTCATTACATTTATGCTAATGTGCTTTGTAATATGATAACTTACTGATCTTTCTCTGCCCTCACCTTGTGGAAGCCACCATTGCTTCTCACTCACTCTGGCTATTTTAGTAACAGCCTAATTGATCTCTTTGCCATCCTAAGTTCAGATCTCTACCTAGCACTAAAATAAATTATTTTAAAATCACAGTTCAGTTCATGTCTCTCTTTTGTTCCAAAACTATCAGTGGTTTTAGATTACATTCACCCCAGAAATGGAGTACCGTGGGTTCTGTGACCTGATCCATGGCTCCCATGTGGCCTTGGTTTCCCATCTGAACTGAGCATTAGCTCCTGTGAATACTCCAGGCTCAGTCGCCCTTCACAGTTGACTCTGCCTCCTTCTGTAACATCTAAACAGCTATGCATTTGGTGAGGTCTTCGCCCAGAGAAATGTCACCTTCTTAGTGGCCCTTTTGGGGCCAGCACATGTAAAGTAGCAACTCACCCTGTCCCGCAATGACTTCCATTCTCTATCCCTCTAGACTGGTTTTTTCTTCACAGGAATTTCACTTCTTGGCATTTTTGTACTTTTAGAGGTTTATTTTCTGCTGTTATTGTTTTGGTTTGGTTTTAATCCATTTCTCTCCAGTAGAGACTGAACGCATGAAAACGAGGACTTCATCTGTGTTTTACCATTCTATCCCCAGCCCTAAAAAACTTCCTGGCCCATAGAAGGCACTCGATAAATGTTCGTGGAATAAATAAATACAAGAAAATGAATGAAGCTAAAATTATCAGTAAAAAAGCTTCATTTCTACTAAAATTCATCTTATGAAGTTGGTATAATCCCTAATACTTTACTAGTAATGTCAGATTTGCCTAGTCAATTCATAGTTTTCCATTTACATTTAGATATGAATAATCAGCTAACTTTTGCCACAGTTGTCTTTCTGGTCATGACTCAGCCATTCCACCTAGATAGGAGTTAATTCTCCCAGGGTTGGCCTATCATATAGTGATATGGACTTACACTTGGTGCCGTTGGCATCATACGTGTTGAATTTAGGGTTATGTGCACTTAAACATCAGTCACTGCTGCATTTACTGATTCATTTATTCAACATTTATTGAGGGCTTTCTCTGTACCCAATATTGAGTATACGTTAGTGGTTTAAAATCAGCTAACAATAACAAGTTCATAACTGTTCCTACAGTCATCATATTCTGGAGACTATGTTTGGAATTATTTTGTTTCCATTAATGGCATATTTTTATCAATTGGCACCTTACACTGTGAATATGATCCTGGGTATGGATGGACTGCACGTTTTAGTCCATCTTTCAGTTTCCAACTGAGAATTCTTCAAATATCCTTCCTCATGTTGAAGTTACCGCCCACTTCAGTCCAAATATCCCTTTCCTTTTTATTTGATTCCTGTGTAAAATAAATAAGCCAGGGGAAAGACTAGAAAAAACATTAATCATGATTAACTGAGATGAATCTGAAACATATGTGGAATTTATATAATACAAATGTTCACAGGTCTTGCCAGCTCTGGGAAAGTTCCAATTAAAAAAAATTGGCAAGAAACATGGAAAATAAAGATACTTTTGAACAAAAATAACTTACATTCTATTTCTGCAAATGTGTCTCCATTTACATAGATTTTTATTACTAGAAGTGGCATGTTTATGCTGTGAGCATTGTTCACAGATGAAAGAGAATATAATAGAGTTAAAAGCACAGATTCTAGAGCTAAAGTGTTTGGGATCCCAGCTCATCTACCTACCAACTGTGTTAACCTGAGCAAATTACTTAACCTCTCTGTGCCTCACTTTTCTCTTTTAGATAGAAAACATAATATTTGTGTTTAAAGATTATATTGAAGATTAAATGCATACAGCATAAAGGTATCTTTGAGTGCATGTATACACATACATATTTATATGTGCATGTCTAATATACAGGGAGTTTGTGCCCAAGTGCAGGCACACAGGAGCAAACACAGGCCCACACCTGGCTCTGAAGTTAGAAAACTTGAGCGAATCCTGTTTTCCCTGCTATGTATGATCTTGGGTATACATAGTATGCCAATTTCTAAAACAGGATGTATAATGTATTCACTTCTCATATCACTGCTACGAAATAATGCATGTAAAGTAATTAGCACATGCAATTAATATTAGCTTTTCTTTCATGAGTAGCGGTGATACACTGACAAAAATATAGACAAAATTTAGATATTTTTATTGTGAACCATGTAAATGGAAGTCAGTCATTATTTACTTTGCATTCGAAACTGAAATAAGAAAAGAAAGCAGAAAAGGAGGGAGGGAGGAAAAATATGGAAATAGAAGTTTGCTCATTCTAGCAATTCTGGGTATATAGCAACATAGAGAATTTTCCAGATATAATAGCTTAAATTCAGTAAGAATGTGGAATATACATGATGAATGAATGATTTTTAGGGTTACCAGAATGAGTGAATGAATGGCTTGTCATTAATTGACAGTCTATCTCCTTATTTATTTGCTGTATGTAAGATAGATTTATCCTTAAGGGAATGCTAAATACATCAACACTTTTGATCAGTTGGCCATATGCAACAAATGCACACCAACAGGATATCCAGATAGTTGTTTAATGAGAACAGGAGGTAGCCACAAGTATCCAGGGATAAAAGAATTATACCTTTTTGGTACTCTGAGATGAGTTTGCAAGATATACATATCTAGATGAGAAACCACTGTAGCCTGCAAACCAGCTGGCAAGCAGCCATAGGTAAAGAGCAAAGGCCAGAGCATTGAGCATTTACAGGATTGGATTACAAGTAGCTACAGGCTCAGTGAATAACAGCCACAACAACAATCAAAGAACAATCTACAGAGCACAGAAAAAAACATGAGGACCACATTTGTCTTTCCCGTGACAGCTGCACGTAGGGGTGATGGCCATCGTCAGCAGTATGCCTTCTCAGCTGACACAGCACTATCTCCATGGGCGACCTAAATATTTTTTAAACAAAAGATTTGAACTTGTTAGCCCCATGTAAACCCAGAAAAATTTGATAATTAAAATCTCAGCCCATCATGCTTTTTCACATTTTATTTTGTATGGTGGGGTTTTTGATATACCATAAAAATACCAAGCTGAAGGGAAGGCAGGCAAGCTGAGAATTTAATTATCAAATATTTTAGAAGGAAAAATCTCTCTCTATTGCAAAATCAACAGTAGGAAATTAGGAGGAAGTGTTTAAATTAAGGGATTTAAGATTTTTTAATCTATAGTTAGAAGTTTCCTGACATACGACCACAACCTTTCTCCTCAAAATAAGATTATTTTAACTATGATAAAAGGATGTGATTGTGCCTAAGAGAGTTTCCTTTCACACTGAAAATTCACCTGGAGATAAGAAAGATCCTGTTCTTTGATGGTGAGAGCAGGAACTGCATTTTGATTTTTTTTTTTTTTTTTTTTTTTTTTTGGCTGGAGTCAGGTTTGAACCTGCCACCTCGGTATATGGGACGGATGCCCTACTCCTTTAAGCCACATTGACATAACTGTAATTTAAGAGAGTAAAATGTTTTGTACAAATGGAAACAAACAAACAAAAAGAAACACTCTTTACCTTAGTAAAAATCCAAAATATTTACTGATTAAAAACTAAGAGGTTTCAGTTTCTCTTATAAAAGAATACAGGTAGATACTATATATAAACATACAATTTTTAATAAAAACTCACATAGAGTTCTTTCTTTATAGGTTTAAATATTTCAGTTACGGGGCTTTATTATCAGTCAGTATGGCTATTACTTCTCGTTTAGGATTTGTTATTAAAATGAATGTTTTGTGTTTTGTTTTATTTTTAATAACCAAATTAAATCTCATACTTACATTTAATTCATAGAAGCTGGTATGCTGCTGTGTAGCCAAAGGTTAAGTAGAACAATTCTCTAGTTAAAATCAATAAATATAGTCACCATGTATCTTTACCACTTAGGACCCCCCAAATTCTTTATATGCATCATGAATATTTTATAAAATATTCTTTCTGTGTTTAAGGTCAATGTCAAATCAACAAATCCTGTGACACATACACTTTAATAATTCCAGTGTAATGTATAAGGATTGATTAGTTCTAAGTGGGAAATAGCCATACTGATATAGCTGAGTAGCTAGGGTTAAAAAGTGAGTGTCTGATTCAAAGAAAATAGGATTGTTTCTGGACCTTCACAAACTTTTGAACTCCTCACAGCTTGCCAAATTTAGTTAAATTTTAATTGAAATGTAAATATTACTTGCCTTGGAATGAAAAATAGAATTAATCCATAACTTTAAAGGCAGGCAGAAAGTATTCTGTGTAATGTTTTATTAGATATATATCAATAGGGGACAAATAGTGTTCTGCCCAATAAGTTCATATATCCCATGCATTTCACTTCTAAATGGTATCATGCAGTGGTCTAACAGGTAGTTCCTAAAACTTAGTAGTGTAAAGGTCGTGGTGTTAATGAGATTATATTCATAACCAATCATCTTTAGAAATGAGTATGGAAAATAACAGAAACAGAAAGCCTGTATAATGTGAAAATAGAGTTTCTAAAGAAAATGTGAAAAAAGAGTTTCTAAAAGCTTTGAGCTGAAATTGATAATCAAAACGCACAAAAAATAAAATGTTTGCAAAACTGGGTTTTGTGAAAACACTCACCTTAGTTAGATTAGTGGAATTCTGTATAAAGTGGTGTAAGAGAGGATATGAGTATGCACAAATGTTTTTTGTTAGAAGCAGCATAACCTGCCAGAGATATGAGTCCCACAGTTGAACTTCACACATGTGACCAATTCTTCCTTTCCCAGCACTGAGAAATATTTCCTATCAGTCCAGTAGACATCCTTACCGACTTAGGCTTCGTGTTTGAACAAGACTACAGGAGGAAACCATTAACCCTAAAAAAAAAGAAAAAGAAAATTAGTGAAATAAATTGTATGGGACCTTGAGCATTATTAGAAGCAGGCTTTTCCTAGAGCCTACAAATAAAAATAATAATGTGAGCCTGCTTGGTATCACCACTTTGAATTGAATTCCAGTCTCCAAAGAGTGTTCTTTCTCAAAAGAGTGTTAAGACTTTTTGAAAGAATAGAGGCAATTAAATGTATAATATTTGCTCCAGGTAGCACATTAAGGACCCATGTTCATAGGAATGAAATATTATACTCTATTTAATCTCCAGTCAGCCAGTGAGATCTCTGTAGTCTGTATGGCTCTTTTATTTTCAGGGAATAAATATTCCATCATTCCTAAGTATCCAAAGAACAAAAAGGGTTATCAAGCTAGAGCAAATTAAATAACTGAAGAAAATGAAAGTTTTAATATTAGCAAAGATTGAGAAAAGTATGTTCAGAATTGCTTAAAAATAAGAACATCACATACTGTGTAGAAGAGAACAGTTTTTCTTCTGGCACACATTAATAATCAACACAGAAAACCTCTGTAACTCCATGTTTGGTGATTTTTTTCTGCCAAAAAGCAAGTAATCAATTTTTCAGTAAATATCATCTGGGTATCTTCAATTCTGATACCATCTTCCTAAGACAGAACCAGATCCCACAGTTTGACAGCTGAGTCCCATAAGACTATCCCCTGGTATCCCCAGGTACCAGTCTCAAGTCAGGGCCTCTGCACCTCTGACCTACAGGTTTCCACATTGAATTTCTTATAATCAACTCTTTTTTTTTTTTTTTTTTGACACAGAGTTGCCCCAGGCTAGAGTGTCCTGGTGTCATAGCTCACAGCACCCATAGACTTCTAGACTTTAGTGATCCTCTTGCCTCTGGTTTCCCAGTAGCTGTTACTACGTGCAGCCACCACAATGCCTGCCTAGTTTTCTATTTTTAGTAGAGGGGGAATCTCGCTCCTACTTAGGCTGGTCTCAAACTCCTGAACTCAAGGGATCCACCTGCCTTGGCCTCCCAGAGTACTGGGATTATAGGTGTGAGCCACCGTTCCTGGCCCCATAATCCTCTCTTTAGGCTTGGTTAGTTTGCTAGAGCAGCTCACAAAACCCAGTGAAACACATTTACTGGTTTATTATAAAAAGATATTTTAAAGGATACAAATAAACAGCAAGATGAAGCGATACAACAAATGAGGTCTAGAAGGAAGCACAGGGGCTTCTGCTCCCGTGGAGTCAAGATATGCCATTCCCTGCTCCTTAGAACAAGCTGAGTTCTTATTTACCTTCTTGTAAGTCTCCTTGAGTTCAAATGTCCAGAAGCTTTCTGTACTCTGTCCTGTTTGGGCCTCTGAGGGAGGCTTCAGTGGATAGGGATGATTGAAGCCAGAAAACCATGTAGAAATAGGATTGGATGAAAAGGGTATGATCTAATACTAACAGACTGAGTGGGGAAACCGCAAGGCCTGTCTGTTCAGGTTCTTTTTGGCCTCTTTGCAGCATTCCTTCCTCACAAGTATGGGGCACGACTCCTTCTGAAATGGGGATCTTTTGACCATGAGACAAAGTAGCTCAGAAAATTTCTTTATGGCCAGCCCTAAGAAAGGTGTGGGAAGATAAAAGTATATTTTAAAAGTGTAGTTTCTATGGCCTGTCCTAAGGAGGAAAAGGAGAAGGTGTAAGGAGGGCAGGAGAAGGTTTGAAAGAGAGATTCTGTTTTCTGCTGCCTGCTTCTGGGGCCTAAAGTGCTCCCATCATTCTAACAAAAGACAGTCTTTCACCTTTAGGGCTCTCAAACTGTTCTAAAGCTGTCTTGGAACCAAGGACAAAAGGTCAAATACTTTAACACTAAACAATAATATACACTTACTGTTTTTGTTATTTAGGAAATAACAAGGGCTATGGGAATTATGAGTCAGGAATGGTGGATGAAAACATGTATCTATATCATAATATCACAGTGATCAAAGCTTGTGATATATAGCCAAAATTATAACCAGGAAGATTTGTCATCTTAAATGCACTTATTAAAAAATTAAAAAGATTTACTTGGGGTCTTGGTGTGTGCCACACCTTTTGGGGGCAAAACACGATTGTAAGAGGGACTTTTCCCAACAAATGCAACCA
>CAUYON010139300.1:0-14077 GCA_963573935.1 Arctocebus calabarensis
CTTTATATAGTGATCAAGAAAATGCCATGAAGGCTATCTGTAACAGTACGATCAAAACATTTCTGAATGTATATGAATCGTGCCCTATGATTGCACCAATGTACAGAATTATGATTCAATAAAATTATAAAAAAAAAATGTGTAAAGTAAGTGGAAAGCTTTGTTCTTCTAATTGGTCTATTTCTCCTCTTATGTAGAGTAGATATGAACTCATTAAGCTGAATATTTTTATTAGTGATGACTCAAAGTAAATGTAACTGTTTAAAAAAACTTAGAAATATTCAGCTGTAATCTTGGCATCCGTAACATGGTGGTTATGGCACTGGCCATATATTGAGGTTGATGGGTTAAAAACCAGCCCAGGCCAGCTAAACAATAATGACAGTTGAAACAAAAAATACCTGTGCGTTGCGCTGGGTGCCTGTTGTCCCAGCTTCTTGTGAGGCTGAGGTAAGAGAATCACTTAAGCCCAAGAGTTTGATATTGCTGTGAGCTGTGATGTCACAGCACTCTACCGAGGGCAACATAGTGAGATTCTGCCTCAAAAAAAGGAAATAAATATTCAGCTGTAATGTGAATATATCATTTAAAAATATTCACATAATCTTGAAAATGATTTGAGATACTTCATTAATATACTTTATTTATCGTGCTTTATTAATTAATTTATTAGAAAGTAATGGATTAAACACCATTTATATACCAACATTGTGTTCTATACTAGGTCTACAATAATGAATAGCAAAGAAAACAAATATAGTCTATGGTTTCATGAAGAATTTGGTTAACCTTGTTTCGATCATCTCATCATGGAAATACATAATTGTGTACTCTGTTGAGCTTTATGTAAGATAAGTAGAGAAATCTGTGGAAATATATGACCCTCGGGCAGAACTCAATGGCTAATTGGATGTGGAGAAAGAGGAAAAGGATCAGAAATTAAACCTTGACTCTTGGCTGTGAGCACAAATGAAAACATTCAGAGATACCATGATCTGCAATATTATTACATTGCGTAACTTCAGAGGGTGTCATGCAGAGGTGTGCAGTGGAGATCATTACCTTCATCTGGGTTATGTAGAATTTGAACTGCATTTGAAATATCCTAAAAAGGTTGACAAGTAGGCAGTTAAAAACTCAGAGAAAATGCTTATACTGGAGAAATACTCTAAAAATTAACATGGCCATGAGATTACAGAAAAAGATACAGAGTGAGAAGAAAACAGCACTTGTAATACCAAAATATTCTAAGACCTAATGGTGTAGCTGAGCCAAAACTGGAAATTGAAAAGGAATAATAAGATAAATGGAATGAAAATAAAAAGGTATGTTATTACAGAGTCATGGTTAAAGAATAATTGAAGGAAGTATTATAAAATAGGTTTGAATGCCAGTGAAAAGTGAAGAATGCTAATAACTAAAAATTACTGATTCAATTTCATGGAATAGAAGTCATTAACTCACGATAGTGAGGCCAAATTGAAAAGCAAACAATCTCAATATTTGGCAGGAACATCACAAAATATAAGGTTTTTCTTTTTCCAATTTTGCTTTTGAAATACTTCAAAAGAAGTTCATTTAATATGCCTTTAACATTATCAAGATTTACTATATTTAATTCGACTCCTTTTTGTCTCTGTGTAATCCTCTAAAAACATTGGTTTAGTCTCTTTCTTTTCTGGTAAGTAATGTTTCTAGTAATCTTGATACTTGCATGAATTTATTCATTCCCCTTGGAAAACCAAGGAAAGTTTCTAAAATTGCACAATGACATTTCACTGTCCATTGATTTTTTTTTTTCTTACAAATTCTTCCTAAGGCTCCTAGTGCAAGAGGAAAGAAAAAGAAAGATCACGGTTAAGTCGCTAACTCTGACTAGGCCAACCTTGGTGAATATCATAGTCACTCAGAGTTCTTAAAAAATACTAATGACTGTTCATGTATGAAAATGTAATATAATAAATAGGGAGTGGTAACCAACAGTGTGGTTTTTGAAAAGTCCTTGTCTCCTTCCCCATACCAGGTAAGTTCTAATTGGCTAACAGAATTTCAAACCACTGGTAGTACTGAATTCCTCCTGCCCCTCTCCCTATCATCCTATTATACAAGTATAATATATATAAACTAATTCAGTTAACTGAGTCAGTTTAACTTAAGAGATGTGATTTATTCCATAAGTTATTCTCTTTCACCAAATATTATCAAGATTTCCGATTACTCATTTAATTTGACTCCTTTTTGTCATGCAGCAATCTAGAGGAGTCCAGCATATAATTAGAGATTTTCCCACATGTAGGTGGGATCAGATGGGAAAAGATTCAGGAAGGATTTCAAAGGAGGTTTGATATCGGTAAGAAAGAATAAAATAATTATCTTACAACTGAAAAATAAAGAGCCTTAATTTTAGGATTCATTTGACTGTGTCATCATTGCTCGAACAGAACAAAAATCAGCATTAGTAAACTGTTTAATAAAAAGTATTCAAAGCAAAACTTAGAAAGATGAAAAAAATAGAATGAAAGGGAAAATTACAACAGAGGATAGGAGGCGTAACAGACTTAATTAAGGCATATCACATGCATAAAGTCCCAGAGGAGAGAAGAAAAAAATGTAACAGAAGCAATATTTGAAGGAATTGGCTCGGCGCCTGTGGCTCAACGGGCTACGGCGCCAGCCACGTACACCTGAGCTGGCAGGTTCGAATCCAGCCCAGCCCGCCAAACAACAATGATGGCTGCAACCAAAAAAAATTAAAAAATGGCCGGGCGTTGTGGTGGGCGCCTATAGTCCCAGCTACTTGGAAGGTGGAGGCAGGAGACTCGCTTGAGCCCAGGAGTTGGAGGTTGCTGTGAGTGTGATGCTACAGCACTCTATCCAGGGTGACAGCTTGAGGCTCTGTCTCAAAAAAAATAAATAAATAAATAAAAATAAATTTCTTGGGTGATTTAAATTAAAAGTAGGTTTAATTTGTGGTCCTAGTTTAGTTGAAAACATTAATGATAATAATTGCACATATTTCCATTGGGCTGATTATAAACCAGACACTATTCTAAGCCCTTATACTAGCTCATTCAATCCTCTCTACAGCTGTTTGCAGTATGTTTAACATTACCAAGATTTTGCAGATGAGGAAACTGAGGCTTACTAGAATTGCTCTAGGTCACTTTACCAGTAAGTGGCAGATTCAAGATTCAAACTCAGACCACCTGGATGAACACCGTGCTCTTAACCACTTAGTCCACAGACTACTAAGAAAATGACTATGTCCTAGTAACTGGAAACAAACTTAGGCCCTTTAAAACTATGTGCTGGCTCGGCGCCTGTGGCTCAACAGGCTAAGGCGCCAGCCACGTAAACCTGAGCTGGCGGGTTCGAAACCAGCCCAGGCCCGCCGAACAACAATGACAGCTGCAACCAAAAAATGGCCAGGCGTTGTGGCGGGCACTTGTAGTCCCCGCTACTTGGGAGGCAGAGGCAAGAGACTTGCTTGAGCCCAGGAATTGGAGGTTGCTGTGAGCTGTGATGCCACAGCACCATATCCAGGGTGACAGCTTGAGTCTCTGTCTCAAAAAAATAAAAATAAAAAAATAAAAAATAATAATAAAACTATGTGCTATTTTAATACCACAGTAACCAGGGTACCTCAACTACAGCACTGTTGACATTTGGGGCTGGATAATTCTATGTTGTGGCAGACTATTGTGTGCATATACAGAGGTCTAATATCATTGCTCTGCCTACTAGTACTCTGAGTTGTGACTACCAAAAATGTTTCCAACATTGCAAAATCACCCCAGGTTGAGAACCACTGCAATAAATCCAACCTCTTAAATATTCCCCTTAATTCTTTTACTTTAGAGGACTCCTTTAAAGAAATAATATACCATTTTGAAGAAATGTTTATCTGAAGTTTGGCTTCTTTTCACTCCATAAAGTTCAAGTAAAATTACATTTAATATTTTAATAGAAATGTGAACAGTGATTACCTCAGTGGTGGTAAACAGGCCTTTACAAACAAATACTAATTCTTCTTTTTACTATGATTTGTTTTTCAAATTTTCCACCATGATCTCCAAAACAGAAAAAAAAAAAAAAAAAAAGACTAGATAAATAACTATTTACTCAGGTACCAGCATCTTCCCTGGAATCCAAAGCCTCTGAAACCATTTCCTGGCTGCCAGTGTGGAGGTTTCTGGGGTATTTCTCCTCTTGGTTAGGCCACCTTCTTTCTTCTTTATGCTCTTCTTCTGAGTTAGTTTACTTGGTGGAACTTGACAAGAATCTACTTATGTAAGAGGTTATTTTAGAAAGATGCCAGAACACTTGCTGAGAGATGTGTGCTATGTCTGTGAGCCTACCATTAGATCGTAACCTGAGCCAGTTAGAGAGTTCTAGCATTCTCAGATGGGTCTTGTCTAAGATCCACTTTGCAGAACAGAGATCATCTTTCAGGATAAATGAAAGGGCTAGCCCCACCTTGCAAAACTCAAACGCTGAAGAGTCCTGAATTCGTTCAGCAACAATTTATAGATACATGTATTAGGTTCACAACCTGTTCCTCTTTTACTGTCCTAGGGGCTAGGGGTACCACAGCACAGCATAAAAGATCTACCCTTGGAGAATTTACTTCTTAGCACATGAGCCAGACAGTTGAGAATTTCATTAGATATCCTCCTAAATTATCCCCTAGTTATTTTTTGGATATCTTTTTTTTTTTTTTGTAGAGATAGAGTCTCACTTTACTGCCCTCGGTAGAGTGCCATGGCGTCACACTGCTCACAGCAACTTCCAACTCCTGGGGTTAGGCAATTCTCTTGCCTCAGTAAGAGTAGCTGGGACTACAGGCGCCAGCCACAACGCCTGGGTGGTTTTTTTTTTGTTACAGTTAGGCAAGGGCAGGGTTTGAACCCAACACCCTCGTTATATGGGGCTGGTGCCCTACCCACTGAGCCACAGGCACCGCCCATGTTTTGGATATCTTGTCTCTTCAACTAAATTGAAAATCCTTGAGTGCAGAAACCACATCATACTTCTTTCTAAACTCCCATATTGCTTGAGACCCTTCTGTGCACATTAGAGAACACTCAATAAATATTTAGCAGTGGTCAATGAACCAAGCAGAAAAAAAAAAAAATTGCAGAGAATGCAAAGAATATGAGAGAGAGCTGGCACAGTGGCTTAAACCTGTAATCCTAGAGCTCTGAGAGGCCATGGTGGGTGGATTGCTTGTGCTCAAGAGTTCGAGATCAGTCTGAGCAAGAGTGAGACCCCGTCTCTACTAAAAATAGTTGAGCATTATGGCAAGCACCTGTATACCCAGCTACTCAGGAGGCTGAGACAAGAGGATCACTTGAACCTAAGAGTTTGAGGTTGCTGTGAGCTATGATGCCATGGCACTCTACTGAGGGTGACAGACTAAGATTCTGTAGAAAAAGAAAGAAGGAAGGAGAAGAAGAAGAAGGTGAAGTGGAAATCATAATAAGAAAGTAAGTCCATTTAATTATAGACTGAGGGCAGTGCCTGTAGCTCAAAGGAGTAGGGTGCAACTCCATATGCTGGAGGTGGTGGGTTCAAACTCAGCCCCAGCCAAAAACTGCAAAATAATAATAATAAATAAATAAATAAATTATAGACTGAATGCTTATGCGTCTTCCCCCTCCCCAATTCATATACATTGAAACCCTAAAACCCAGTGTGGCTATATTTGGAGATGGGGCCTGTAAGGAAGGAACTAAGATTAAACAAGGTCATAAGGGTAGAGCCCTGATCTGCCAGGATTAGTACCCTTATAATAGGAGCCACTAGAGACCTTGCTGTCTTTCTGTAAGCAAGCACTTAGGACACAGGTAGAAGGCAGCCATCTACAAGCAAAGAAGAGAGTCCTCACCAGAAACCAATCATGCTGGCACCCTCATCTCTGGCTTCTAACCTCCAAATCTGTGAGAAAATAAATTTCTGTTATTTAAATTACCTAGTATGTGCTATTTTATTATGGCAGCCAAGTGAACTAATACATATCATCTGAAAGAATAAAATACCTAGGGGCAGTGCCTGTGGCTCAAGGAGTAGGGCACCAGCCCCATATACCAGAGGTGGTGGGTTCAAACCTGGCCCCGGCCAAAAACTGCAAAAAAAAAAAAAAAAGAATAAATCTAACCAAGGAAGTGAAACTTCTATATTTAAAACCACAAAACATGCTAAAGAAATTAAAGACCTAAATAAATGGAAAGACACCCATATTAATGGATTGGGAAACTTAATATTGTTAGATGGCAGTACTCCAAAGCAATCTACAGATTCAATATAACCCCCATACAAATTCTAATGGCCTTTCTGGAGAAATGGAAAAGCTGATATTCAAATTCATATAGAAGTACAAGGGGCCCTGAATAGCCAAAACAAAGCTAGAATACTCTCATTTTCCAATTTCTAAACTCACTACAAAGCTATAGTAATCTAAACAGTAATACTGGCATAAGGTTAGATATATATAGACTAATGGAATATACTTGAGAGTCCAGGAGTAAAACTGGACATCTACGGTTAATAGACTTTTGACAAGGGTGCCCAGTCCAGTCAGTGGGGAAAGAAAAGTCTCTTCAATAGATGGTGCTGGGACAATCAGATAACCAAATGCAAAAGAATGAAGTTGGACCCCGACCTCACTCCACATACAAAAGTTAACTCAAAATGAATCAACAACCTAGATATAAGAGCTAAAACTATAAAGTTTTTTGAATAAAATGTAAGGGCAAATATTCATGACCTTAGACTTGGCAATGAATTCTTAGATTTGATAGCAAAGGCATGAGCAATAAAAGAAAAATTATAGATAAATAGGACTCATAAAAATTAAAATTAAACACTTTTGTGTATCAATGAACATTATGTGAAAAGACAACCTACAGAATGGGAGTAAATATTTGCAAATCACATATCTGATAAGGGTTTAATATCCAGAACACACAAAGAACTGTTATAATTCAACAACAAAAAGATACTTAATCTTAAAATAGTCAATGAACCAAAATAGACATTTCTCTAAAGAAAATACACAAATAGCCAATAAGTACATGAACAGATGTTCATCATCAATGGTCATTAAGAAAATGCAAATTAGGGAGGTGCCTGTGGTTCAATGAGTAGGGCGCCAGCCCCATATACCGAGGGTGGCAGGTTCAAACCCAGCCCTGGCCAAACTGCAAGAAAAATTAGGCATTGTGGCAGGCACCTGTGGTCCCAGCTACTTGGGAGGCTGAGGCAAGAGAATCACCTAAGCCCAGGAGCTAGAGGTTACTGTGAGCTGTGACCCATGGCAGTCTACTGAGGGGGACAAAGTGAGACTCTGTCTCAAAACAAAAAAATGCAAATTAGTCAGCACCCATAGCTCGGTGGGTAAAGTGTGGCCAGTTCGAACCTAGCCCAGGCCTGCTAACCAATAATGACAACAACAAAAATATAGCCAGGCATTGTGGCGGGCACCTGTAGTTCCAGCTACTTAGGAGGCTAAGGCAAGAGAATCACTTAAGCTCAAGAGTTTGAGGTTGTTGTGAGCTGTGACGCCACGGCACTCTATCAAGGGCGACATAATAAGACTCTATCTCAAAAAAGAAAAGAAAAAGAAAATGCAAATTAGCCAGGTGTGGTGGCTCACACCTGTAATCCCAGCACTTTGGGAGGCTGAGGTGGGTAGATTGATTGAGTTTAGGAGGTCAAGACTAGCCCCAGCAAGAACTAGACTCCATCTCTACTAAAAATAGAAAAACTAACCAGGCATTATGGCAGGCACCTATAGTCCCAGCTACTTGGGAGGGTTAGGCAAGAGGATCACTTGAGCCCAAGAGCTTGAGCAATGACACCACAGCACTCTACTAAGGGCACAGAGTGATACTCTGTCTCAAAAAAAAAAAATAATAAAAGAAATGCAAATCAAAGCCACTTCACAAAAAACAACAAACAAACAAACAAAAAAACCTGCCCAAAGAAACAATGGCTCATGCCTATAATCCTAGCACTCTGGGAAGCCAAGGCGGGTGGATAGTTCAAGCTCACAAGTTCGGGACCAGCCTGAGCAAAAGCGTGACCTCGGCTCTACTAAAAACAGAAAAACTGAGGCAAGATGATCACTTGAGCCTGATTTGGAGGTTGCTGTGAGCTATGATGCCACAGCACTCTACCCAGGCTGACAGCTTGAGACCTTGTCTCAAAAAAAAAAAAAGAAAGCAACTTCACACCCACTGAAATGGCTTAAAAAGAAAAACACCCAGAAAATAAAAAGTGTTGGCAAAAATGTGGAAAAAGTAGAACCCTGTTCATTGCTGATGGGAATGTAAAAAGAGTGCAGCTGTTGTAGAAATGTCTGGCAGTTTCTGAAAGAGTTGAATACAAATAGAATTACTATATGATCCCGCAATTCCACTCTTACATGTATAGCTAAGAGAAATGGAAACAAGTCCACAAAGAGACTTGTACATGAATTTCTTTTTGCACATGAATGTTTATGGCTATATTACTTATAACAGCTAAAAGGTAGAGATAACCCAAATGATTATCAGTGAATGAATGGGTAAACAAATCATAGTATATGCATACAATGGAATATTATTCAACCATAAAAAGGAACAAACTTCTGATTTGTGCTATAACTCAGATGAACCTTAAAAACATATGCTAGGGTGGCGCCTGTGGCTCAGCGAGTAGGGCGCCGGCCCCATGTACCAAAGGTGGCGGGTTCAAACCCAGCCTTGGCTGAACTGCAAAAAACAACAACAACAAAATAGCCAGGCATTGTGGTGAGCACCTGTAGTCCCAGCTACTCGGGAGGCTGAGGCAAGAGAATCGCCTAAGCCCAGGAGTTGGAGGTTGCTGTGAGCTGTGTGATGCCACGGCACTCTACAGAGGACGATAAAGTGAGACTCTGTCTCTACAAAAAAAAATAAAATAAAATATGTGTGAGGGCGGCTCCTGTGGCTCAGCGAGTAGGGCGCCGCCCCCATATACCGAAGGTGGCGGGTTCAAGCCCGGCCTCGCCGAACTGCAAAACAAAAAAATAGCCGGGCAAGAGAATCGCTTAAGCCCAAGAGCTGGAGGTTGCTGTGAGCAGTGTGAAGCCACGGCACTCTACCCAGGGCGATAAAGTGAGACTCTGTCTCTACAAAAAAAACCATTAATAAAAAATAAAATGTACTAAGGTTATCAATCCTACAAAACTCTCAGGAATATTTCTCTAGAATAAGAAACCCAGATTTTAGAAAGGTTTCAAATCATGGAATAAAAGACATTGCTCTGAAGCAGTTGCACTTTCTATAACCTGACCTAACGATGATCAGATTTGGGGAATGCTGTGAATTCTGGCTTTAGAAAGTTAAGTCTGACAATTCTATGAGATTACATTGGTCTGAATGATATATGACTCTCCTTAAAATTTTGATTAACTGCTTAAGAGGTTTGCATCTTAGCTGAACTTCTTATGTGCAAATATATCAAAATTAACAATACTTAAATTCTAGCTCTAACATCAATCTTACCTCAAAAACTAAAAGGGTTTGGGCAGCATCTGTGGCTCAGTGGGTAGGGTGCCAGCCCCATATAACAAAAATGGTGGGTTCGAAACCGGCCCCAGCCAAACTGCAACAAAAAAAATAGCAAGGCGTTATGGCAGACTCCTGTAGTCCCAGCTACTCGGGAGGCTCAGGCAAGAGAATCGCCTAAGCCCAGGAGGTGGAGGTTGCTGTGAACTGTGATGCCATTGCACTTTACTGAGGATGATGAACTGAGATTCTATCTTTAAAAATTAAAAAAAATAAAAAACTAGAAGGGGTTAAATATTTAGATGATATAGTTAGCAAGGACACCACATCACCAGTACATTACAATGAGGCTCTGAAGGACTTAAAGAGGCAGTGAGGACTTTTACTAGTCAAATAACTTCCAATATCTTTATAGTAAATACCTGCATTTACTATGTAGACTTTATTCTTTCAATGGGCTATTACCTATTGAAATCTACTTATCCCCCATGTGGATAAGTAGATTATTAAAAAAAGTTTCATTTCTGTTTGAAATGAGAGAAACAAGGGTACACACACAAAAAAAATGCTGGCTCCCTACAATTTTAAGTTAAAGAAAAAGCTTTTATAAGCATTTTTCGAAAGATAAAAATGCACAGATGCAACTATCTAAAGCAAATAAAAAAGTACAGTGGAAGAAAATACATCAAAATACTAATAATGGCTGTTTTCAGCGGTTGGTGTAAATGTTTAAATAGCTTTTCTTTTTTTAGACTTTTCAGTATTCTTCAAACTATCTATAATAAGCATGTATTGTTTTTATGATGGAAAAATGCTTACAAAACAGATACAAGGAAAGAAAATTTAAACTACATATATTGCTCTTGTAAGTTGAATTAAACTAAAAATACTAAAGTGTGTATAATACATGTACACACTCACACCCCCATGGAGTACTTCACAAGCATAAGATGGAATGAAATACTGTCTTTTACAACAAATTGTATGGAACTAGAGGCCATTATTCTAAATGAAGTAACTCAGAAAAAGAAAAATGTTGCATGTTCTCACTTAGAAGAATGAGCTAATCCATGTACATGCAATGACACACACAGTGCTAAAATGGATATTGGAGAACCAAAACGGGAAAAAGTAGGATTGGGTGAGGGATAAAAAATTATCTATAAATTATCTAAAATTATCTATCTATTGTACAATGTGCATTCTTCAAGTGATGGGTACACTAAAAGCCCAGACTTCACCACTATACAGTAAATAAATGTAACAGAATTCAACTTGTACTCCCTAAATCTGTTAAAAGTTTTTGAAAAGGAGGGAAAAAAAACTCCGAAAGTACTCAGAAATACCCAAGTATTAGATAAAGAATAGAGAAAAAGTCAAAGGCACTGAATTTTAAAGGTAGAATAGATCTTAAAATTCATTATAGATTTGAAATGCAGTTTGAAGATGAGGAAAGAATGGCATTGGCAGTACACGATTTCTTCCATTACACACAGTAAGTTCTAGAATCCATAATTTCCAATTCCTGGTTCATTACTCCATATTCTATACTCACCAAAGACTGACTAACCAAGACATACATTCAAGATGAAAATCTGTACATATAGAATGGCTACAACTGATTTTTTACAACTATGTTTACAATGACATTTTCTTTTTTTTAAGAGACAGAGTCTCCCTTATCACCCTTGGTAGAGTGCCACGGCGTCACAGCTCACAGCTCCAGTTCTTTGGCCTACACAATTCTCTTGCCTTAGCCTCCCGAGTAGCTGGGACTATAGGCACCAGCCACAAGGCCTGGCTATTTTTTTGTTGCAGTTTGGCCAGGGCCGGGTTCAAATACACCACTCTTGGTACATGGGGCTGGTGGCCTACACACTGAGGCAAAGGAGCCACCCTACAACGACATTTTCAATCTATGATTTTTTTGTTTGTTTTTTTGAGACAGAGCCTCAAGCTGTCACCCTGGAGAGAGTGCCGTGGCATAACAGCTCACAGCAACCTCCAATTCCTGGGTTCAAGCGAGTCTCCTGCCTCCGCCTCCCAAGTATCTGGGACTACAGGCGCCCGCCACAACCCCCGGCCATTTTTTGGTTGCAGCCAGCGCCGGGGCTGGATTCAAACCCACCAGCTGAAGTGTATGTGGCTGGCACCTTAGCCCGTTGAGTCACAGGCACCGAGCCTCAATCTATGATTTTTTTAAGACTAAAGGAAATACATCAAAATGTTACCAGAAGCTTTTTAAATTTAAATATATTCCTCAAATTTCCCATGAAGATCATGTTAACAACTCTGTGCCTCAGTGTTCTCATTCATAATAATTCACAATAGTACCTATCTCATACAATGGAGGTTATCAATAAAAACAGGAAAAGTACTTAGAACAGTACCTTGGTGGCAGAGTTAATGCTGAGTAACTATTATTATTTTATGATTAAATGTTATAGTATCTTCTCATGAACAATGAAGTTTCAGATTAGGTATATTTCAGCCATATAGTTTAGTGGTAATAGTTCAGTCATATAGTTTATAGAAATAGTGGGAAGTTTCAGCTCGGCGCCTGTGGCTCAAAGGGCTAAGGCGCCAGCGTACACCTGAGCTGGCGGGCTCGAATCCAGCCCAGCCCCGCCAAACAACAATGACGGCTGCAACCAAACAATGGCCGGGCGTTGTGGCAGGCGCCTGTAGTCCCAGCTACTTGGGAGGCGGAGGCAGGAGACTTGCTTGAGCCCAGGAATTGGAGGTTGCTGTAAGCTGTAATGCTATGGCACTCGATCCACGGTGACAGCTTGAGGCTCTGTGTCAAAAAAAAAAAAAAGAAAGAAAGAAAGAAATAGTGGGAAGTTTCATCAAAGAGGCCTAAGAATTCTGAAAATCTCAAAACTAGCAAGTTACCAGAAGCTTCAAGGGTAGCCTAATTAAAGTGTTTCCCCCTGATTATGAATACAGATGGTGCTAGTTGTGTTCAATGATTAGCGTTAGTCAGAAAGAGGCAGCAATGTCAGAGTGGAATAGCAGAATAAAATCTAAGAGGGTGAGCTCGGCTGACATCCTAGAACTGTGCCCAACTCACTTGCACTAGACAGCTAGTTGCTCCTCTCCATCTGGCATATGTGATACCACCTGCTGGATGGAGACACAACAAGAAATTCTGCCAGACACGAATAAACCTGTACTGTTTGTTACTTTCTACCTTCTTTCCTCTTCCCAATTTTTCTTCTGTCCTTTCTTCATCTTTATTCTCTTCTTTCCTTTCAGTTTTTGTTCCCTTGACTCATCCTTCGTTCTTCTGTCAAAGGACAATTCTTTAACTCTTTCTTCATTTACAACCATATTGTGAAATTTTCAGTAGTTCTGAATTATCTACAGGGCATCTCCAACTTTCACAAAGTGTTCACTTTAATAAACTCTACACCAATATTTCTTTTTTTTTTTTTTGAGACCCCCTCAAGCTGTCACCTTGGATAGAGTGCTGTGGCATCCACAGCTCACAGCAACCTCCAATTCCTGGGCTCAAGCGAGTCTCCCGCCTCTACCTCCCAAGCAGCTGGGACTACAGGCACCCGCCACAACGCCCAGCCATTTTTTTTTTTGGTTGCAGCCGTCATTGTTTGGCGGGCCGGGCTGGATTCGAACCCGCCAGCTCAGGTGTACGTGGCTGGCGCCCTAGCCCCTTGAGCCACAGGCGCCGAGCCTACACCAATATTTCTAAACAGCTTTTTTGAAGTCAAATTCAGGCTTTCACATAGTAGCTAGCAAACAGATAACAACCATCCCATGATGATGCTATAGTTAGTATTTCAATTTTTTTACAGGAGGGTTTATGGAGTTATGTGGGTGACAACGCTTGCTACTAGAAACAATAGATAGCAGGTACACTGAGCGGCAAATATTTAGATGCCTGACTGTATTTTTTTTGAGACAGAGCCTCAAGCTGTCACCCTGGATACAGTGCTGTGGCATCATAGCTCACAGCAACCTCCAATTCCTGGGCTCAAGCGAGTCTCTTGCTTCCACCTCCCAAGTAGCTGGGACTACAGGCGCCCACCACAACGCCCGACCATTTTTTGGTTGCAGCCATCATTGTTGTTTGGTGGGTCCAGGCTGGATTCGAGCCGCCCGCTCAGGTGTACATGGCTGGCGCCTTAGCCCGTTGAGCCACAGGTGCCAAGCCCGGAAAATAAAAATTTTTAATCAGCACCAAAACATTGTGATGTTTTGTGATCCAAATGCAAAGGGGATTTCAAGAATTCTAAAAGAATGCTGTTGTCTTCACAGCTCACAAAAAAGCAAAAGATGACAACATTACACATCTTTTGCTTGAAAGACTAAAGGAAAGGTAATGAAAAAGAGACTGTCATTCATATGAATATCATAATCTCCAGGTCAATACACTAAAAAGACTAAATCCTTCACAATGATCGGTTCCTCCTAGCTATTAAATGTCATTCCTATTTAGCAATAAGAATATCCGTTAATCAGTTTGAAGAAAATAGTTAAGATTGTATATGAAACCAGCACATTGCACCCCTTGATTGCACTATTGT
>CAUYON010139305.1:0-31596 GCA_963573935.1 Arctocebus calabarensis
GACCCTGAGGGTGGAGCTTGCTGGGGCAGTTCTTCTACAATGGCTCCACACAGCCCACAACCAAACACTGGAAGCTCTTTCTGGCTTGGTGGCTCAGTCTGGAGCCCCAGACAACACTCAAATACCTCCACACTCTTGCCCCAATTCTCTCAAGGCAGTTCAACAGAGTGCCAAGTCCAAAAGAAACCCAAACAGCTCACAGGTAAGGCCTTTCCAGTTTGCAATCTCACTGCTGCTGTAGTCACAGCTGCCGGCAGGATTAGACCGAACGAACACATGCAACCACTTGCCAGATCTCCACTGCTTTTGCCCTCCTCAGGGGGTCCAGAAGTCTCACGCTGTCTCCCTGTGTCCCCAAAGGGATGTTTCTGGGCAGATCTCGCCAGCCAGAGATGCCTGAAGTCTTCTCTCCCCAGTATCACCAAGCCCAGTTGCAAGGAAGCTGTTACTCGGCCACCATCTTGGCTCCTCCAGGAAGGCTATATCCAATCTGCACTTTTTAAAGAGGTCTCTTTTTGTGTGTCAGATTCTATACGGTGATTTTTCCTGCTCATAACATTCAAATGTTTTCAATTGCCAACTATCCAGATTTGCGGCTGGTATGAATCACGATTTTTTTTATTTAATTAACTCAGCTTATTTGTCACCCATCATAATTAATCTATTCTATCTTAATTGCCTTTTCATTTCCAGATTCAATCGTCATATATTAATACAAATATAGGAAAATCTGAGCCATTTTGTTAATATAAATCCCAGCATCGAATGCCCATCAGAGAAGTGCATTCACTTCCTTCACATATTTAGAAAAGTTTAAAATAACTTGGTTCATATTCTGCCACAAACACTAAGGAAGAAACCAGTATTTCAATTTATCCATTTACCTCATGACACCAACTTCTTAAATCCCATTTTCATTTCCAGAAATGTTGCATAGTCTTGCTTTTAAATCTATCCGAAGACCAGTTGTAACAGAGGAAGCCTTTCTGTTTCTGGAAGTAATTGCAGGGTGTCAGTGCCTGCCAGCCCGTGCCCATCACTGGGGAACATGTGTGGTTCTTTTCATTCACTTATTCATTAATGGAGCGGGACCGTAATTGGGGAGGATACAACGGCGAATGGGACAAACAAAGGTTCCAGCTCCCCTGGAGCCCACATTTGAGTGGGAGAAACAAACAGTAAGCAGACAACAACAGCTAGAAGTATTGTACAAAGAATTTAAATAAGGTGGTTGAAAGTGGTCCAGCAGCTTCTGTAGCTGGTGTGCTCAGAGAAGGCCTCCCTGAGGAGGGGGCATTAAAGTTTACATTTGGATGATAGGAGATGCAAGGAGAAGATCACATGACAAAGTATTCCAAGAGGACAACGGAGGCTCAGTGGGAATGTGATCCAAGATCCAAATGAAGGCTAGTTCTGCCAGAGGGAAGTAAACAGGAAAAGTGGTAAGAAGTGAGCTTGGGGAGAGAGAGAACATTCAACATCAGGAGTGTGGATTCCATTCCAAGTTCCGTGAAGAGCTATTGGTGGCTTATAAACAAGGTAGTGATTTGATCTGATTTACATTTTGCACACATCAGGCCAGCTTCTTGGAGATTGAAGGGAGTGAGTATGAAAACAAAGAGATGGAGTCCAGAGGAAAGATGAATGTGGCTTGCATCAAGTAGTAGAAAGGACAGAAAGAGATTGGTTTAGGATGCGTTCAGAGGCAAAGCAAGAGAACTTACTGATGAGCTGCTATTGAAGGGCAAATTACAGAAAGTGAAGAATCCATCAGTGTAACTCACGTTTTTTTATTTTATAAGCCTTAAGACATCAGCATTCCTGAGTTGTTTTGTGTATTTATTACATTGGTCATTTTCCAAGGTTGATATTTATCATAGTTGGATATTTCCATGATTAGCGCAAAGTATGGTGTGTGGATTTCTGAATTCAAATCCAGGTTTTCCAGCTTCCTGGTTGTTATGATCTGGGCTAGTTTCCTAACTACTCTACCCTCGAGTTTCCTTGTGTCAAGAAAAATCAGAATAATAATTTTACCTGTTTCACAGGGTATTGTCAGAAGTGACAGAAGGAATGCAACTAGAATACTTAACACACTCCCACGCTGCGGTCCGCACTCAGTAGTGTTGGTAACGAGGTGCTGTCTGTCTGTGTTATGCTCATTACTGTTGTACATTCAGGTGTCAGTGTCTACTGATCAGCGTTACGTGAACATTTTTTAAGAAACAAGACATTTCTGTTCTTTAAATTCTTCCATAACTACTTCATGTATCATTTAGTACTATTTTCCAGAGTTTCTTAACAGTAATTCTCGTGGGATGGATGCTTATCGTCCACATCTGGTAGTATTTATTTTTAAAGTGATTTCTTTGCTGTTTGGGCTTTAAAACTCTGCTAAGGGCTCTCAGACAGACTTATTAAATATCATCAGCTTTATTATGAAGTTATCGCTTTCAGCTCTTAAAAATGAGGCAAGCGAGGATGGGCATCTGATGTCCAGATTATGTAAATTATGTGTAAATTACTCTATGGCCTCCACCGTCGTATACCATGTGGGTCCTGTTCAAATGTACCTTTCCCAGGTGGGTAGCCTGCTTTCTCTTTGGGCTTAGAGCCACATTGGATCTAAGGTTGGGGAAGACCCTGTTTCGATCGTGGGGTCATCTAGAAGACCTTGTATTCCTCTGGATCTTTGATTTCCACATAAACTCTGGTTCCTGTCACTCTGCCAGCCTGCAGCTGCATTTCAGATGCCCCTGGTTGGTTATTTGCTTCTCAAAATAGGCTTGAGAACAGTAGGAAAATAGAATAGGTCAGCAAAGCATACGACTGAGTTCATGGACAGATGTGCTTTTCAATAATGAGGAAATTCTTTTAAATTATTCTCTGTGTTAAAAATTATATGGTGTGCAAGTGTTACATAGTTACATAGTGTAAGTGATACAGTTATGTCTGGGATTGAAGTACATTTAGCAAATGGCGCTTTTCATGGGATAACACATTAAACCAGTTTTTGAGAGCTATGCTTCTTGGGTCTCACTGAAGTTAGTTCACCAAGGAATACCTTCTCTTTGCTGTAAAAACCTTAGAGTGTCATCACTGATACAGCAGAATTGTTCCAGGCAGCATCCCTTTAGTATTCCTTTCTATGCAGAATATTCAGCATTAAATATGTGCATGTTTTATGATTCTATATGTTTCAGGTTCTCTGTTTCTTCTATTTTTTTAATGGCAGGAGATAATTTTTAAAATATTTTATTACAGAGTCTTAAATGGTGTAGCACATGTAACACAGTTCTTGTCTGTGATGTAACAGAAATTTGCTCAGCCCAGGGTGGGAGATGTTACTATTTTAAACTCCACTGAGTGGTCAACTGTCCAGTGGGTGAGATCTGCCAGTTTTTGATGTTTGCTTCCACACCATGCTGAACTTTTAAAAAGTTGCATTATTTCTGAATTCTTTAAGTAATAATGGTATAGCCTGAATTTTTTGGAAATCAGTCACAAAATTTGTGTATATTTGTATGGTTTAAAACTTTTATATTTCCTGGAGCCAAAATACCTAATGTCCCTACCATACTTTTTCCTACCTTTTCCAAAGATGGTGTGTTTAGATCTATTTAAGAGTTCCAAGTGGAGGTCTATCTGGGCACAAAGAATCAACTTTGAATTCTCAGCCCTACCAGCAAACATAGGACTGGCCAGTGGTCCACTCTGCAGGATTCTTCTGCGTGGCTGGTGGGAGCATCTCTGTGGAATTAGGAGCAGATCTAAGACTGGGCATGGTAACTCTTACCTGTAATCCCAGCACTCTGGGAGGCTGAGGTGGGTGAACTGCTTGAGCTCAGGAGTTCAAGACCATGCTGAGCAAAAGCAAGACCCCATCTCTAAAACTAGTCTGGCATTGTGGTGGGCAACTGTACTTCCAGCTACCTGGGAAGCTGAGGCAAGAGAATCACTTGAAGCCAAGAATTGGAGTTGCTGTGAGCTATAATACCACAACACTCTATCAAGGGCAACTGAGTGAGATTCTGTCTCAATAAAAGAAAAGAAAAAGAGCAGATCTATACCAGCAGCCAAATATCCTCTTATTTGACAACTCAGCGCCCCGTGTTAACTATATTAATGTCATTGTTTTAAGTTTTCCTTTTAATACACCTATGGAAATACTCACTTTTTGTGTGTTTGTTTTTCTACTACAGACACAGGAGCAGAAAGGCAGGCATTAAGAGAAAACGTGTATCCTAAACTGAGAGAATTCTGCAGAGAAAACTATGGATTGGAATTTCAGGTAACTCTACTATAATAATTTCACTTTGAGTTATGTCAGCCAAATAACCAGTGTTTATTTCTTGTCATAACTTGGGTGCAATAAAAAATACCTTTTAAGCCTTGAAAATTTTCATTTCTTTAAAAAGAAAGAGTAAAAAGAAACATAGGCAAATGGAAATAAAATATTCAGGTATTTTTCATGCTTTGTACTTTAATGCTGCACCTCTTGGACCCTGCTTGCCACTGGCTTATCTTTTTCTTTGGACTATATTTATTTACTCTTTTGACAGCCCCCACTGTTATCAAAAAGTAAAGCTTGCTAAAGCCCTCCTGAGTGTAAGCAATGGTTTCTAAAAAAGTTTTGCACCTAAAAAATCAAGATCAACTTTTTCAAATTTCCTTTCAGCAGCCCAGCCTGTCTTTGCCTTCTGATCTTGCCTTTTAGTTGTTTTTCCCCCCAGAAGCTGCATTTTATTTAATTTTTTTGTATTAAATTTAACTTTTTATTAAATCATAACTGTCTATGCTTATGGGATATGACGTGATGATTTGATATACAATGGGGAATGTGTAAATCAAACTGATTAACATAACCATCACCTCACTTAACTTATTTTTTTGTTGTAAGACGTGTATAATTTACTCTCAGTTGTTTTGAAATGTACCGTTGCATTGTGCACGTTAGGCAAGGTCCTACCAAATGCTGTCCCATCCCCCTTCTACAATGTGGGATTGCAAACGAATACAGCCTTTTTGGTAAAAAGTATGGCGAATTCTTAAGGAATTCTTGGTCAAGTTGACCTACCACTTTATCCCACAATTCCATTACTAGGTATCTACCCAGATGAATAAAAATCATTTTACAATAAAGACATTTGCACCAGAATGTTTATTGCAGCCCACTTCATAATTGATTGCTAAGTCATGAAAACAACCCAAATGCCCATCAACTCATGAATGGATTAACAAATTGTGGTATATGTATGACGGGGAATACTATTCAGCCAAAAAAAAAGATGAAGGTTTTACATCTTTTATGTTTACTTACCTAGATGGAATTGGAACATATTCTTCTTAGTAAAGTATCTCAAGAATGGAAAAAAGAATATCCAAGGTACTCAATACTATTAGGAAACCAATATATGATCACTTACACATTCATATGAATGATAAAACACAAATGTAGTCCAGCAAGAAGGAGGGGCGAGGAAGGAGAGCCTTTTAGTTTTTATTCACATTGTAGAATATCCTTTTTCCTGAGCATTTCACAGCTTTACCATTTACCAAAAAAAAAAAATTATGTCAGCTTTTCAAGAGATAGTAACGGCAAACATCTGTGTGAAGTTAATGAACATTCTAACATTTTATCCCTCATTGATTTTGCCACCTAATGAAAAAGTACTTGGAAACATTGGACAGATCTTGGATAACCAAAAATTGAAAGGGTAAATGGCTCCTGTGACAGATATTCTGACATTATTTAGTCAGAATTTTTTAACGCCAGGGCTGACTAAACCACACATTTGCATAGTCCAGTAATGAATATGTAATAGAGTTGTGGTGCGAGAGTGCAAAACACACCATTGTTCAAGGAAGAAAATTTCACCCTTCATTTGTTTGCTCCTGAATAAATATTTTATCTTGTATTGCCTTCTAATATGACATATAAAGTATTAGTCTCACAATGGTTTCAACTCCATGCATAATGTCAGCCAGCAGCTGGCCATTAGGACACACATATTAAATTGTCACTCATAAGTCACCGTTGACTTGATAAGTTGTGAACCTAAATTAAATTCCGTGTCATAAATTCATCACTACCTTCTCTGAGGACTCTGGTTCTACTGATAACAGGGTTCCAATTGTTATAAAACTTCCATCTGTCAAAATTCCCAAAGACTTAGATACTCCTTGGGGACTCAATTACCGTAGAGGGAGAAATGTGTCCATGCATATTAATCTCATCCTTGAGTTTGTTTTGTTTTGCATCATTCTGTCAGCAGAGAGAAGTCTTTAAGCTATAGAGCATCCTCCATGACACATGGTGTCGACCAGGATTCGCTGAGGGTGAGAGGAAAAAGAAAGTATGTTTTCTGAATTAAAAGTAGGCACATGAGGATACCCAGCCCAAAGGAAAATGATAACACAAGTAAATAAAATAGATAGCAAGCTCATTCTAGGCAGGTGCATTGGTCAGCTGAGCAGATGCTGGACAGCAGAGGAAGTAGCTAAGGGCAGGGAAGACGTGGAACTGAGCTCTCTACAGGTCCTGGAAGTGACTGAACCTGCTTGTCCTTCACTTCAATGTCTCAAATAAGGAAGGCAATAACTTGTATGTCTGAGGTCGAATACAATAAAACATGCAAGATTACTTTTGCCTCCCAGCTCTAGACCTAACAGGAATTCAAATGCATAATACCTGAATCTTCTAAAACTTTAAGAATATACTTTTTAGTATAGTCTTTTATGCTGGGTTAATTAAGGCCCACCCAGAGTATATATTTTTTAGAGAAAGAGCTCTCTTCTCTCAACTGCCAAAAGCTTCATGAAAAGACAATTTACACCTGTAGTGTTCCCAATTCCATTATGCGTTGAACCTAGGAGAAATGAATTTCCTAGAGTTACTCAAACACACCAGATCTATTTCATGCCCACTTGCCTCTGCTTATGCCATGCTCTCTGCCTGTGATACTTCCCAGTCTGGTTCTTCCCCCTACTTCACCTCCTCGTTCCTCCTCCTCCTTTTGACGGCTCCTATATGATCTCAGGCTGTGCCCCTCTCCCATTTGCCCACTGACAGGTCTATGTGCTTCTCCTGGTCCCATGAACACCCCAAGCCCATCCCCACTTAATAGTTTTCCCTAAGTTTATGCTCTCTGCCAGGAGCACATACCCACTTCATCTTTCCATGATTACTTTCCTCGCATCCATCAGGCCCCCACTGAATGGTCACTTCCTAAAGATGCTTCCCTAATGACTCAAGCTAAAGAAACCTCTTCCCTTGTACATCACACTAAGTTCTTTGCACAGCATGAGATATTTTTCTTGTGGTCTCAAGTATCAGTTTGCTTATCATCTTTGTCCCACCAGATTATAAGTTTTATAAGAGCAGAGGCTTGTCTGCCTTCACAGGAGCTGTGTTCCTGGTCCTGGACACACATTTCCTATGTCCCCAGCACACAGGAAAACATCATGAGAATTTGCTGAATGAATTGATGTGAGTGAAAAAGTGAAGACTCTGCCAAAATATCACTTGTGGAAGTACGCCTTCTCTGATGCCCCCATCTATCCTAGGATAGGCCCTGGACCCTCCTCATGCTCCTCAAATCCAATGCACAACTCAGTATGTGTTGAGCACTGACCACACACCAGTCAACCTTCTAAGTAATGGGAGTACAGGAGGAAACCACACGGACCCTGTTCTGTGGAACTTCCAATATTGTTGGGGAAGGTAGAGAATACACAGATAAATACCACTGACAATAAATGCATTTTATTGAATACAGGCATTTAGGAAAACTAAAGCAAGGAAAGAGGGGGCAGGAAATGCCAGATGGTCAGAGACAGACTTGGTGTTAATATGGCCTTTGAGCAGAGGTCTGCAGAGAGCTAAGGAGCAAGTCAGGCAGCTGTCTGGAGGTGGGAGAAGTCCAGGCATAGGGAACAAGGAGAAGAGTCTGAGACAAAAATGTGTTTAGCATTTTATAGGAACAGCAAAGAAGCAAAATGTGAGTGGAGTAAGGGAAATGATTATAGAGGACATCCAAGTCAGATCACTTGAGACTTAATGGACCAAGATTAAGGACTTAGAACTGTACTGAGTTAGAAGGGAAAGAAAAAGGTGACGCGACTTACCGTGAGGAGGTTTCCTCGGGTGCTGTGGGTAGAATAGAATGAATGCCTGTGGGGTGGAGGAGGAAGGAGTGATCAAGCCCAAAGGATCACAGAAGCAAGAAGTGATTGTGGCAGGAGCTAAAAGTGAGCAGTGGAGAGGACGAGACGTCTGGTTAGAGAATCTTTTCATCACCTGTCTATGAAGTCTAAACCCTCTCAGGACCAGGACTGTGTTTTATTCGTCTTATCCAAATGGTCAGTCAAGTAGCTGGCACATTGTAAGCCATTTATTTAAATTGTGATTACATTTAATTGATAACATATGGAGTTTCATCTTAAGCAAGCCATATACCTTTTATCGATGTGCCTGTTAGGTGATTTTGTAGGGCTTCCTTTATTTTTTCATTTAGACTGACACATTCACCAGACTCTGATTTATATGAACTCCTGTTAATTCTCAATGTGATATACACATATATAGGTTGATTGCTCAGAGACGGAAACAGCTCAGTGGAAAGGACATCAAGCCCACTTAGAGCAGAGAACACCCATGGCTTCAGGAAAGACATGGTGTTTAAATACTACATTATTTGATTTGCTAGCATTCATTAATTGCCTCCAGCTACAGAAAAGAGGATTAAAAACTAGGAACAAGGAGAATAAATTGGCAAAAATAAAGACAGACTGGGGTGAAAACATATGGTGCAGGACCCAAAATAAAGGGTTTGTGGTTCTACCCACAGAAACCATCCATTCTTGCTTTTGGGTCTCCACTGCCCAGACCCTGGTCTAACCCTCACCGCTTCAAAAATAGGATGAACAGAAAGCATCTTAACTATTCTCTATTCTTGCTTACCCCCAGTAGGCTGCAAGTCCTTGAGGAAGACACTGGTTCTTGTTTAAGTCCCCAGCCCTAGAACAGAGTTTGGCATTTAGGGGGTTTAGTTCAAATGTGTTCAGCAGAACCCCCCACACCATCACCCTACTTGATATGGTCTGTACACCAACACCAGCCTCATCATGTTTGAGTGCCGTGTGGGCATTTCCTTTGCTTCGACGTTGGTAATGGCCCCTGCTGCCCATTAGGTCTCTTCACTTTGACTGAAGCTGTGTCTTCAGCGTCACCTCCCACTCCTCCCAATGTAAACAGTCCGTGCAGGTCAAGCTGTCCTTGGCCTGACCTAGAAGCACATCTTGCTGACATTCATTTCTAACTCTCGATTCCCATTCACTGTATCTATTTCAGTCCTTGCTCCTACCAGAAATACCCCTTCTTCATCTGCAGCCTTCCCATAGCCCATCCTTCAGAATCCAGCTTATGACCTAGCTTTCCCAAAGCATCTCTTCTGAGTGGTTAATATCCACACACCCCCACTCATAAATCTGCCCCACATAGCCCCCCTGGTACACTGAGCAAAGAATATGCCTAGTGTGGTCAGGGACCTCTACAGGGCGGTGTGTTTAGCTGAGCTGGGGACTTAAGAAGGGCACCTCCACTTTAAAAACAATTTTCATCTGAGTCCAGTTCCTATCACCCCTGAGAGCACAATCTGATAGCCAGCCTCTTCAGTAGACAACTATAACTCAGTCACAAAGTCCATAAGCCTTTGTCTTCACCCATATTACCCAATAAATGCCAAAGAGCTGCCAATTCCACCTCCCTGGGTACTTCTCCCATCCATCCCTGTTGTTCAAATCTGTATTACTGTCGCCTTGACTGTTTCCATGGATACCCCTAGTGGTCTGTCTTCATCTCCTCTTTCTCCTCCCTGACACCAAGCCCTCTACCCACTTACCCACCTGGTCCATCCTCCACAGGGTGGCTATAGTGCTATTTCTGAGATACAAATCTGACCCTTTCCTCTACGAGATACAGTCTTAGCATAACATGCAAGTTCTCTTTTTCACTCCTGCCTACTCTTGAGGTCTATCTGTCACTCTCTCCCACAGGCATCCTGTTCTAGCCTTTCTGAACTACATTTGTTTCCCCAGACACGTTTTTTTCTTTTCCCTGAGTCTTCACACCTACTGTGCCCTCTGCCTGGGGGCCCCAATGCTCCTGCCCCAGGCAAATGAATAGAAAGAAAATTTTCTACTAATTCTTTAGGAAACAGTGAATGTCCTTCTTTGAGATTCCAGAGTCCTTATTCCTCATCTTTATTAGCATTGGTGTTTTAATTACTTTTTAAATGCCCTCCCCCACTAACTGGGCCCTCTTAGAAGTTAGCAATCATGTTATTTATATCTTCACATTACCAAAATGTTTTGGGGTACCTGGCTCATACTAGATATATAAGTGTAGGTTGATTGAACTTAATTTATTAACTACATGACTAAGACCCAGAAGCTGGAAGACTTCAGCAGCACTGTGCAAAAGAAGTATAATGTGAGCCTCAGGTGCCAGCCACGTATGAAACTTTAGGTTTTCTACTATGTTTTAAAAACTAAAAGAAATAGATAAAATTTATTTTGATAATTTTTTTGTTTATTGTCTCAGATTCATTGAGGGTACAATTGGGTTACGCAGATTGCATTTGTTAGGTAAAGTCCCTCTTATAATTGTGTCCCACCCTCAAGAGATGTGTCACACACTGTGAGCCCCTTTCCCTCTCCCCCTCCCTGCTCCTTTCTTCCCCTGTTCCCACCTTGAATTGATTTGAGTTTTTCTCCTGTGTGAGCTTACATTAGATCATCTACTGGCTTCATATTAGAATTGAGTATATTGGATTCTTCCTTCTCCATTCTTGTGATACTTTACTAAAAAGAATGTGTTCCAGCTTTATCCAGATTAATACAAAAAGGTATAAGGTCCTCATCTTTTTAATGGCCATATAGTAGTCCATGGTATACACTTATCACGGTTTGTTAATCTATTCCTGGGTTGGTGGGCATTTAGGTTGTTTCCACATTTGGGCTATTGTAAATTGAGCTGTGATAAACAGTCTAGTGCAAATGTCTTTATGATAAAATAATATTTTTCTTCTGGGTAGATGCCTAGTAATGGGATTGCGGGATCAAATGGGAGGTCTAATTTGAATTCTTTGAAGATTGTCCTTACTTCATTCCAAAAAGGTTGTGTTAGTTTGCAGTCCCACCAGCAGTGCAAAAGTGTTCCCTTTTCTCCATATCCATGCCAGTATCTAAAATTTGAGACTTATTTTAATAATATTTTCAAGCCAGTATCCCAAACATTATCATTTCAATGTGTAATCAATATAAAAATTAATGAGGTATTTTACATTCTTGTTTTTACCCTAAGATTTCCAAGTCCAAAAATTGAAAAATAGAATTTTATACTCACAACACATCCCAGTTTGGACTAGCCATGTTTCAAGTGCTTGCTACTTCATGTGGTCTCAAGGCTGGACAGCAAAAGTCAAGGTGGGAGTTGGGTCTCAGTGGAATAAACTCCTGACTGGCCAGTGAATGAAGTCGAGCAATGGGGGCTGTAACTAGAGGATCGGCAGCAGGCATGGGAATTCATTTACACATATTAAGAAAATGAGAACATGATTAAGAAAATAATAGTTGCTCGGCACCTATGGCTCAACGGGCTAAGGCACCAGCCACATACACCTGAGCTGGCAGGTTCAAATTCAGCCCAAGCCCACCAAACAACAATGACGGCTGCAACCAACATGAGAACTCACTCATTATCACTGGGAGGGCACCGAAGCGTTCCTAAGGGATCCACCCACAGGACCCAAGCACCTCCCACCAGGCCCCACCTTCAACACTGGAAATCAAATTTCAACATATTTGGAGGGTCCAAACAGCCCAACCTTATCTCTGGGCAGAGGTGTTTCCTCAAGAGATGAGGCCCCTTTGTTCTGGGGTTTACCTTAGCTTACTCGCTGAGGTTCCATCTCTGCCATGTTTCCTTTGGCAATGCAGGTCCAGACCATCCACTTGGTTTCCATTCTCCCTAAACCCCAGTGGTGACTTCCAGTGCCAGGTGGCCAAGAGGCATTTCCAGGGGGACTGTATCCAAGATTTCCACTTGAGGATATGAGGTCTTCCAAACATCTTGCCAGGGAAAAGAATCAAGAGAATGGAGAAGCCAGGCCTTTTGAGAGCCTCAGCATTTGATGCAAGAGCAAATGAGCATAAGATAGAGAGGCTTCTTGAATACACCAGTTTGAACTATGGTTAAATGAGAGTGAACTAAAAGTTCACTTTATCCTGCAAACAAGAATCTGGTGACTTGAGCAGAAAGCCCACATAAGTTTTAGATAAAATTAAGAAAGTGCATTTTCTATGCCCATCAGTGCTGTGGGTTAAGTTAAATTTCATTGGGGCGTCATCTGAGCTCGGCCTTAATTCCTTATTCTCACACTGCGGGTCTGTCATCATTGTACCTCCTGACTTTCCTTCCACCAATTCCTCTCACACCATAGCACCCCCACCCCCCATTCTGTCAACTCAGTCCCCTTCTCTGGACACCTTTCCTCCTCCCATGTGTCTGCCTGCTCAGGAATCTCAAAATGTATCCTGCCCCCTGAGTTATCAAATGTCACTGGCTGTACAATTGATAGGATTTGTTGTGACTGCCCTGGTCTTTGCTCCAAGTTGTCTAACTAATCGCCCCTTTTCCACTTTCTGTTTATCAGATGGATGCTCCTCTCTTTTTGTTGAATCACACCTTACTTCACAGGGCCGGAGCTCCAACCTGTTTAGATCCCTTCACATTTCTGTCCTGTCAAAGCCTGCACAAGCCTTGCCAAGTTGACATTTCCTACAAGTGTTATAAACACTTTACATCATCCTTCTCCCATCCCTCCCTGGGCAGTTTATAAAAGGGGGGGAGGGAGATAAAGATGATAAGAGACAGAAGGAAAGAAAGTGTTATGTCAGAATTGACCTTCATTGCTCCAGTTTGATGGTAAATGTTGGCTCACCGTGTTGGCAGCATGGAATGGCTTTTCTGGAGTTCTCATGTCTGATTTCCAGAGGCTGTCACTTTGCTACTTCGTACTCATAGACAATGTTCTACCTATTGTCTCTCCTACAAACGTTGGTGGTGGTGACATTGTGGGAAGCGCTTGAATTTACAGGAGGAGCTACAATGTGCTGAGTGCTTACTTCTGCTAAACTGTGACTATCTGATTATATCAACAGTGAAAATCCCCCAAGAGGATTAGTCCTTTAATAAACAGAATGAGAGATTTTCCCCCGTTTTCAGGTGGCATTTAAGTGGCCTAATTGAGTACAGACAGTCACCACGAAGCCTTTTCAAATTCTGAATGCACAGTAGCTATTTCTTTCTATTATCATCTTTTATTTCTTACAGGGGTGGAGGGGCTTTTAACAAGTCTTTAAACAGTAAAAAGAACACTTATTTAAGAGGTCTGCTTTGTTAATAATTAGATGTGGTCCCTCGAAAAGTGGCTTACCTTTAGTTTTTGCATCTATAAAGTGTTTCTTGTACCTGATCTTTAAGTTTCCTTTGAAATTTCTTTAAGCTTCCAGAATTTGTGATGGATGCTATGACCTTAACCTTTCTACATGGGCAGGCCACTGTCACATTTCTTTCTTTGTAAAGCTGTTCTGTGTATTCAGAAAGGCCTCCTATCCCCTCTGAAGAGCAGCCTCCTGTGGGCCTGTGCTTCAAATCCAGACTCACATGTTACCTCCTCAGTGGTGGCTACCCCAGATCCCCGGGGCAGATTAAGGTGCTTGGTCCCCTGAGCTTCATTCACTATTCACCGACACTTCTGAAGGCTCACTTCGCAACAGGCAGAGCTGTGAGTACATTGGATAGTGCTGAAAACAGAGTCATGGCCCTCATGGGGTTTACGGTCTCACAGAGCACACAGCCATGAACAGCAATGCCCAGGGCGATGCTCGCTGCCCCAGAAGCACACCCTGCTGTGGGCATGTGTAATGCTATAGGAGCAGACCAAGGGGACTGATGTCTAAACTGAACCCTGAAGGATGGGTGGGAGGGAGGTACCCAGGTTAAAAAGAATATTCCAGGTAGAAGGAATATCTTTTATAGGCAAATTTCATAGACAGCCTTAACATCCGGGCAAAGTACTGCCTGCCAGGCACTCATTCTAAACACTGTATACACGTGAACTTGTTTAATCCTTGCTAGGAACCTAGTGGATAAATTTCTTCTTCCTCTTTTTGTTAGATAAGGAAACTTATAAATATAGAAGAAAATAACTGCTGACCATCCTGTAGCAAGTGATAGGGTCAGGATTTGGACGACCCTGGGCAGTGTAGCCCCAGGGTCCATGCCTCTTACGAGGACACCGACGGCAGATTTATACAGTTAGCTGCAGACTTTGGATGGTTTGACTTCTGATTTTTTGGGCATTAGGATAATGCAAAACACATTCAGTAGAAACTTCAAGTGGATACCCATGTGCAGACGTTTTATTTTCTACTTTCAGTAGAATAGTCAATAAGTTACATGAGATAATCAACACTTTCATGTAAAATAGGTTTTGTGTTAGGTGTTTTTGCCTGACTGTAGGCTAATGTAAGTGTTCTCAGCACATTTAAGGTTAGTTAGGCTAAGCTATGATCTTGGGTAGGTTGGGTTTATTAAATGCCCGTTCAACTTCTGATATGTAAAACTTTTGATGGGTTTATTGGACTATAACCCCACTAGAAGTCAAGGAGCATCTGTATATATATGTAAAATTGCCTATTTTAGTCATATATATAGATACATAAATAAAAGTTTATGTAAATATGTGTGCATGTGTAAATATTTGTGTATTTAAATAAATACATGCAAACACATGCTGTACAAACACACCCGTGTGTGAAAGCATATATGTATGGCCAGAACAGAAGCAGTGAGGGAGAACACGGTATGAAATGAAGTTGGAGAGCAGGCAGCGACCAGATTATGGAGGAGCTTATACATCAGGTCACGGATTCTGGATACTGTCTTCAAGGATAGGAAGCGTAAGCATGGAAGATGTTGAAAATAGTGTTAGGAGCTCACGTTCAAATTTCCTGTCTACTGCTTCCTGAGAGACTTCGGGCAAGTCCCTTCACTTCTCTGTTCCTCAGTTTCATCTGTAAAACAGGGATAATATGCGTTCTACCTAGTTCATAAGTTTGCTTACGTAGGACATAAGTTGTTTTATGTAGTGTCTGGTAGAGTTAAAAAGAAAAAAAAGTCTTAGCTGTGGTGATTAGATTTACATTTTCAAGGAGTCTCTCTGCCTCTGTGTGGTTAGTGGATTCGAGGGTGTGAGAATGTAAGCAGGGGGGTAATTTAGGGAGCCACAGTGGAGATACAGATGCGTGTTCGTTCAGAGGTCACTCAGACACAGTGACTGCCAAAATCCTGGGGACAGGAAGGAAGAGAGCCAGCTGTGGGTTTCTGACTCAGAGACGTTCTTTGTGTATAGACGGATGTCCTGCCACTGAAGGGAGCTGGTCCCCCTGCAGCCTGGATCCGGTATGCAGGAAGCCTTCTTTCCAGCCTACGCACAGCACACAGGCCGAGCCGCTTCTTTCTTGCTGCTCCTCTCGGCCGCACAGTACTCCTGGCCTCTCTCCGTCTCCCTGGGCATTAGCCTCGGCGTTGAGAGGTCCTGCCTTAGTTCACAGTGAAGGTTGAGCTCTTCCTCCTCGTAACTTTTAGGGTCCAGAGGCCACTTCTCTCAAGGGCATCAGGTCTGGACAATCGTTGTCATGACAGTTTGAGGGAAGCATCATCAAACCTCAGATTTTTGGACTTCCTTTCTGGTGATACGATATGACTCCTGGGGCCAGCCATTCCTCCTTGTGCTTGATTTAGGACCTTCTTTTCCCAGAATTGCCTATTTTAGTCACGTTCCCATATATCTCTGTCATGATCAGGAGAATAACTGCTGGTGACCTAAGCTCAGTATTCTCAATAGTTCTAGTAAAAGTGTAGCGTTAGATGATGTGGACCTGGTGTTTTCTTGTGACCCGTGCCCCTGCAGCGTGTCACTCTTACCAGAGAGAGAGTTACCACATGTAGAAACCATAACTCATCATTGGTAAACAATATCTCATACGTAGTCTGAGTTTGAAGATTCTTCTTTGCTGGCCTTCTTCAGTGAGATGAACATTCTAGAAATAGGATACAAATTCAAATGCATGCCGTCTTCACCACGGTATTGACCTTAGGGCACTTCGGCCTTAGCATATTGATGTTGTCCCTGTTCAAAACTTTCTGAGCCTGCTCTGTGTCCCTTTGAATCTTCTTACTGGTGGCAGGTATTAATCCATTGGAGAATAGATTTGATTTGTTTCAAAGAGCTAAAGGTCTTTTAAAAGCCATGTTCTATATATGTAAAGGCCAGTAGGCTGGAGAAATACCATTTTTAGTCGAATTCAACTATAAAATGACAAGATTTTTTTTTACTACAAAATGAAATTATTCTTAACAAGGAAATGCACTGAGTAAGGCCAGAATCATTGCAATGAGCGTGTAGCCTCTCATCAAAGAACAGCCTTCATTTTGGTTCTGAGTTGGTTTAAAAAAAAAAAATGAGTCATATTATCTCTGTAGTTACATTTCTGTTCTATACTGGGATGGTGTCCTGTGGGATAGCATGGGAACAGGGAGAAAGAAAGAAAATATTTCGGAAAATATTTAAGTTCTAAGGCTCTTTCTGAAGAAATGATAGTCTGAGGCCATTATAAATTCAAATTTGAGTCTTTTTAAAATTAAAGCATGGAGCTATTATTTGTTTCTTACAGGTTCCTGTATTGTTAGGAAATCATAATGTTTAGGTGATAACATCTAATTTTAAGGTATAAAATGGGGCTTATTTACTGTTTAGGTGATAACATCTAATTTTAAGGTATAAAATGGGGCTTATTTACTGGCTTTTTGTTTTTAGATCATTTGGCTTGTTATAATAAGAGTGATAAATTAGCTTCCTTAAGAATTTTTAAAACAAGCGAAATGGTTTTGAGTTAAAAAAAAAACAGACATAATTGCATTATTTCTCTGAGCTTTTATATTTAAATGATGAAGTAAGTAAAGTCGCGTAAAATGTGCTGTCAACAAGTTGGTATTCCAATAAATGGGAAATTACATTCGAGAATCACCAGTGCCTGAACGTTAGGCTAAAAGCTAACCTTAATTTTTTTAAGTATATAATAAATTGTGTCTTGTTGAGCACTTTGGATTCCAAGCGTTTTCCCCCAGTTACTGATCGCACGATACACTGTATGCCCAGAATGGTGTTTGTGCTGCACGAGTTGGACATGTCATTTATTTACTATCTCTCTGTCTTCATGGGTGCTTGATTTCATCTTTTCTCATCACTTTCTGTCCATAACTACATATGGAAAAGAACTTAAGGGAGAAAAGCTGGAGGGAGGAGAACTATTAACAAAAAGCCACTGCAGTGAGAAAGCGTGAAACTCTGAAGGCCTGTTTGAGGGCGCTCATGCCCCAATTCTAGGGCTATAACATATGCAAAAATTATTTTTAAAAACTCACTTAGGTGGCAAATGAATTGCGTGATGTTTTGGCTTCTGAAATGAGTAAATCAATGAAAATGAATAAACAACAGCCCTGTTTTGACTTTTTTATTCTGGTCATTTGCTCCACACTTAGTCACATTTCATACCTGGCTGAAGTACGCACTGCTCTTGCCCTCGGCTATGCCACCTGCAAGGGATATAATGCCTGTGGGAAATCCAGTACAAATAGACATGTATAATTTTTTAAATGGCTTTATTGAGATATAATTCAATTTACATACCATTTCATTCACCCATTTAAAATATGGAAGCAGTGGGTTTTAGTATATTCACAGTTGCATACTAACAGTTAGGAAAATCAATTTTAGAACATATTTATAACCCCCTAAAAGAAACCCTGTGCCCATTCCCCTCCCCACCAACCAAAGCAATCACTAATCTACTTTTGTCACTTATATTTGCCTGTTGTAGACATTTCATATAAATTGCCTCCTATAATATGTAGCCTTTTGTGGCTAACTTCTTTCACTTAGTGTAATGCTGCCATGGTTCAGCCACGCCGGATTTCTCTGCGTTGCTTGCTATTGCCAAGTAGTATTCTACTGTATGCATACACCTTATTTATTTATCCATTGGTCCCTTGATAGATATTTGCGTTGTTTCTACTTTTTTGGCTGCTATAAAATACTACTGTAAACATTCACGTGCAAATTTGGTTTGGGGTGTTTTTTTTTGAGACAGGGTCTCATCTGTCACCCTGGGTAAAATGCCAGGATGCAGCATCATAACTCACAGCAACCTCAAACTCCTGGGTTAGAGCTATTGTCTAACCGCAGCCTCCCCAGTAGCTGAAACTACAGGTGCCTGCCACAACACCTGGCTAGTTTTTTGGGTTTTAGTAGACATGGGGTCCCACTCTCACTCAGTCTGGTCCTAAACTCCTAAGCTCAAACAATCCACCAACCTCAGCCTCCCAGAGTGCTAGGATTTGGGGCGTGAGCTTCACATGAAAGTTTTTGTGTAGACATTTTTTTATTTCTCTTGAGTAGAATTGCTGGGTCATGTGGTAACTCTGTTTAACCATTTGTGAAACTACCAGACTATTTCCAGCATGACTGAACCATTCTATATTCCCATCAGCAATGCGTGAGGGTTCCAATTTCTCCACATTCTTGTCATCACTTATTATTATCTGTGTTTTCCATTGTAGCTACCCTGTAAAATGTTACTATAGTTTTGATTTTTACTTCCCTGATAATATTGAGCATTTTTTCATATGTTTTCTGGTAATTTGTATATATTCTATGGAGAAATATCTACTCAGCCCTTTTGCCCATTTTAAATTGAGTTATATTTCCTTTTACTATCAATTTATAGGAGTTCCATATGTAGTCTAGGCAAAAAGTATACAAATATATGATTTTCAAATATTTCCTTCTATTCTCTGTTTACAGTTTTCATTGTATTAATAGTGTCCATTAAAGCACTTTTTTTTAATTTCGAAGAAATCTAACTTGTTTTTTCTTTGATGACATACATTTTTAGTATCATCTAAGAAGCTATTATCGAATCAGAGTCACAAAGATTTACTTTTATTTTCTCTTAAGCATTTTACAGTTTTAACTCTTGAATTTTTGTCTGTGATCTATTTTAACTATTTTATGTGGTGTGAGGTAGGGATTAAGTTTCATTCTTTTGCATGTGAATTGCATGGGTTGTCCCAACACCATTTGTTGAAATGGTGCATTCTTCATTGAATTGTCTTGGCATCCTTGCTGAAAATCAGATGACCTTAAGTGTGAAGATTTATTTCTGTATTCTTATATTATTCCATTGATTGGTATGTCTATCCTTATCCCAATACCACACTGTCTTAATTATTGTAGCTTTGGAGTATGCATGAAATCTGGAAGTGTAAGTTCTCCAACTTTGTTCTTCTTTTACAAAATTGTTTTGTATATATCTTAGGTCTTGAATTTCCATTTAAATTTTAGGGTTAACTTGTTGATTCTATAAATAAGCCAGCTGGGAATTTTATAGTGCTTGCCCTTAACCTATAGATTAATTTGGGAAATACTGCCATTTTAATAATATTAAGTCTCCTGATGCATGTATATGTCTTTCCACTTACTTAGATCTTCTTTAATTAATTTCAACAATTTTTTGTAGTTTTCAGAGTATTAATTTTGTATTCCTTTTGTTACATTTATTCCTAATACATTTCTTCTTTTTGATGCTGTTTTAAATGGAATTGTTTCTTTAATTTTATCATAGATTATTCATTGCTAGAGTATAGAAATACAGTGATTTTTGTTTTGATTTGTATTTTGATCTTGTATCTTACAACCTTGCTCAACTTATAGATTAGTTTGGGTTTTTTAGTGGTTTCTTTAGGATCTTGGTATATAAGATTATGTCACATAGATGCATTTTTTTTCTTGACTCCAGTAGAGTGTTGAATAGAAGAGACAAGAGTGAACATCCTTTTCTTATTTCTAATCTTAAGAGGAAAGATTTTAGTCTTTCTCCATTAAGAATGATGTTAGCTGTGGGCTTTTCGTAAGTCTCCTTTACCAGGTTGAGGAATTTTGTTTCTATTTCTAATTTATTGAGTGTTTTTATTTCAACATTAAAAAGGATTGAAAAGGTACTTAATTTTGTCCAAAAAAAATTTCTATTAAGGTGATCAAGGTGATCAGGTGATTTTTGTTTCTTATTCTGTTAATATAGTGTATTACATTAGTTGATTGTCTGATGCCTAAGCAATCGTGCATTACATATAAATCTGACTTGATTGTGTTGTATAGTCCTTTTTATATGTTCTGGATTAGGTTTTCTAGTATTTTACTGAGGGTATTTGCCTTATAATTCATAAGAAGTACTCATCTGTAGTTTCCTTGAGTTATTTTTGCTTGGTTTTGCTGGCAGAGTCATACTGGTGGCATAAATAAGTTAGGAAGTATTCTCTTCTCTTCTAATTTTTGAAAAAGTTTATTAAGAAAATTGGCATTAATTCTTTTAAAAATGTTTGTTAGAAATTACCAGTAGAGTGTTGGTTTTACACCTAATCTCTTTATTGATTAATCTTCATAGTTCCTATTTTGTCTTCAGTCCATTTTACTAATTTGTATCTCCAGGAACTTGTTCATTTCTTCTAAGTTATCCAATTCATTGGCACACAGTTGTTCATAATATATACCCTTATAATCATTTTTTCTATACAGTTGATAATAACAGCCTTTCCTTCTCTCCTGATTTTTGTGACTTGTTTTCCCTTTATTTTTATTGTAAATTAAAATAAAAAAATTTTACATGTACATTATGTACAGCTAAAGTTTTATTCATTTTCTTGATCTTTTCAAAGAACAAGTTTTTGTTTTGTTGATTTTCTGTTGTTTTATTAATTTCCATTGTAATTTATTATTTCCTTCCTTCTGCTTAGTTTGGGCTTGTTTTTCTCCTTATGGTGTCATAAGGTAGAAAGTCATGTTATTAGTTTGTATTAGTTGCCAGAAAGACACCAGAGAAAAGAACCTGCCCTGATTCCAACTCTCCCTCTGTGCCAGAAACCTGGGTCCAAAAGGTGGCAAAGAGTTCCTGAGGTCCTACCACCCTTGGGCACTGAACTTGGCATGCTAATCACACCTCCAGTGGAGCCCAGTGAATGCCAGACTCCCTGGGAGCTACATACACCTCCACCCTAGAATTGTGTGATTAAACTTTGTAAATTAGAGAAAAGGGCCTTAAAATCAGTGCTGATCTTCCCATAACAATTTTGTTTTTTTTGAGATAGAGCCTCGAGCTGTCACCCTGGATAGAGTGCTGTGGCATCACAGCTCACAGCAACCTCCAATTCCTGGGCTCAAGCGAGTCTCCTACCTCTGCCTCCCAAGTAGCTGGGACCACAGGCACCTGCCACAACACCTGGCCATTTTTGGTTGCAGCCGTCATTGTTGTTTGGCGGGCCCAGGCTGGATTCGAACCCATGAGCTCAGGTGTACATGGCTGGTGCCTTAGCCCATTGAGCCACAGGTGCCAAGCCAGTTTTCATAATTTTATACTCTAGTTTCTCTTCAGATCGAGTAAATCTTTCGCAATTTTACAATTTTCATAATTTTCATAAAATTTTAAATGATCTCCTTGCCCCCAGTGTGTGAGAATATAAACTTCACCAGCTTTTCATAAGAAATGCTGCAAGTTAACAGTGAATAATTTGGTATGATAAAACTAAGTTTTATAGAAAACTCGTGAAATAGGGTGTGGAGTATTTTGTTAAGAAGTTGTCATATATCTGTCAGCCTTCTAAAAACTCAAACAGAGGTAAAGACCTGGTACAAACATACTCACTTGGGGGGGAGGCAGCCAAAACACAAGAAGCATACAAAGTCTCCGGGATGTGCGTGCTCCACTGGGGGACCAGTTCGCTGAGTTCGTCTCCCTGAGCACCAGCCAAGCAGCGAGTGAGGGGGAGGGGGCCTCCTGTTTCTGCTTGTAAGAAACAAGGAAAGGAAAAGAAATCTTCAAAGCTGCAATTGAAAACATTTTCATTATGCAGATAGCAGTTGAGTGAAGGAAATGAACTCAGGCTGCTCTCCATAGCACTTTTCAGAGAGCGCACTTAGAAAAGTTTTTACAGATTCTCAGAATCTTCCCTAGGAATCTTTGAAGTAGGAATACAGAGGATTGATTCTATTATCCTCGCTTCTCAATAAGGCCTGCCCTTCATTGTTTCTCAATACCTGTTTTTCAGATGTGTATATATTGATGAAAGTCAGACGGCTTACAGATAAAACAGACATAAACAAGAATCTGTCCCCCTGGGATAAAGCATGATAATATCAGGGTTTTTGTTTTCTCTCTTTTTTTTTAAGATATATGTTTAACTTCAGATCATTATATGTGAACGCACCTAATGGTTTTCCTTGCTCATGTTAAAACCTACAGTAACATTATACACTGTCATTTAACTGTCTCAAATAATGCAGTAACCTTATCCAAGCTGCTTTCCAACTGTTGTTTTTCTTATCATTTCAATCCAACAAAGGCTTGCACTCCAAAGCCTTTGGCAGTGGGTATTTCATTTTCTCTAGGCCCATGTCAACAGCATGATTAGAAACAAAATAAGAAATAATAATGTTCCTTCCCAGCCCATCATGGAATAAAAAATGCCTGTTTGTGTGGCTCCTAAAAATCATTTTCTGGGCTAGCCTCAGTAGCTCACACCTGTAATCCTAGCACTTTGGGAGTCTGAGGGGAGAGGATTGCTTGAGACCAGGGCAATACCAAAATGCTGCCTCTACAAAAGATAACATTAGCCAGTTGTGGTGGCACAAGCCAGTAGTCCTAGCTGCTCAGGAGGCTGAGATGTGAGGATTACTTGAGCCCAGGAGTTTGAGGCTGCAGTGAGCTATGATAATGCCAGTGCAGTCCAGCTTGGATGGCAGATGAGACCCTGTGTCAAAAAAATTATTATTTTTCCTCTTAAGGGAAAACATGCTACAAAGAAAAAAGTTAAATCACATTGGCATCGCATAAAGAGTAAGAACAAAGCCCCAGGTAAATTTAATTTTCCCACCGTTGTTAATGCTGCCTCATCTTGTTCCCAGGTTATTGACCTGTACTGGGGCGTTGATGAAGACGACTGGGACAGCCCCGAGCTCCAGAAGGCCCGCATGAAGCTGCTTGAGGATTGCTTGAAAACTTCTGCAGGTCCATGTTTTGTTGTGGGTATAAAAAAACTAATGCTTTATATTAAATGATACATGACTGTGAGAATTTTTATTGATTAGTGGTTCTCAGGGGGATTTTAAGATGGAGGAAAGACTTTCTTATATCTATTTAAAATTTTTAAGCTATCTCCTCGCCCTCGATGTGTGAGAGCAGAACTTTTCCAGCTTTTCGTAGAGAAGTACTGCAAATTAACAGTGAATAATTTAAAATGGTAATTGAAGGGTTAGTTTTGACAGTAATTTCTACAACACCTTGTGATTTAATAAGGATTACTGTCTCGCCCTAAAATAATTATTCTAGTTTTTCTTATTCTGTTGTATAATGTATTCCATCATAGTATTTCTGTTCCTCAACATTAGAATTTCCTGCATTTTTAATACCATGGCTGAAACGTTGTGAAAGTCAGCCATATATATACTATGTCAAATCTGCCAATTGGAAACATTGCCCTGTGAAAAAGTTTGTTTCCGCAGTGCTTTTCAGCTAGAGGCTCATTACAAGCTACAGATCAACGGAGATTTGTCTAAGTTAAACATTATTATTAGTTCATCATTATTTTCTAAAAAGTAGCCACTCCTCCATGTAAACACAGTGGCAGTAAAGTAAGTAGGTCATTCTGTGGCAGATGATTTTGCAAAATTTAGCAAAATTGCCTTAATTTAGCTTAAGAAATAGACTTATCTTCAATGAAAACAGATCTACCAATTGGTACAGAAGTTGCTGTTTTGAACACAGGGTGCTCTGAGGCTGATAGATGAGTGTTAAAATTACTAATAAGTGCTAGGTAGAAAATAACATACCATTAAAAGTGTGGCCCAATATCATGACAAAAAGGTTTTTAACCTTTATTCGTCTATATTGTACTCCATATAGGATTAGGCAGACCTATACAGGTAACATCAGAAATCTGACCGGCTAATGATAAAGTTCTTACCAAGGATAATAAAGGGCTCTATAATATAATATTTTTAGTATTTCATATATGGATAAATTTTTTATTGACCAGCCACTTACTAAGTGCTACTTTGAGCCAGGGGCTGTTTGTAGTAATGGGGGTATGGTAGGCTGTGTTAGATAATTGCACAACTTTGTCTATCCCAATTAAAAGCTCAAACTTATGGCCTGCCCCCTACTACTCTTTGCACCAGAGCAGTAACACCTTATTGGCTGTTCTACCATCCCGACACCTCCCCTAACCGAGACTATATCAGATGCCCTTGTCTTCTACTCTCTCTCTCTCTCCTCTCCCATCCCCTGTGTGTGTCTCTTCTCCTCTCCTCTCTCTCTCTTCCCCCTTCTGTCTCCTCTCCTCTCTTCCCCCGTTTCTCTCTCTCTCTCCCCTCTTCCTTAATGCTGCTCTGCAGCTTCCCCCGCCAATAAAGACCTTTCGTACAAGCCTTGGTGTTCTGTAAGTTTTGTGCTGGTTGAGTGCCCCCCCCTTACATACCCCATTGAGCCACAGGCGCCACCTGACAGTTTCACTTTGTACAGTACCAAGGTGTAACAGCAATCTCAGACTCTTGGGCTCAAGCGATTCTCTTGCCTCAGCCTCCCAGGTAGCTGGCACTACAGGTGCCCGGCACAATGCCTGGGTATCTTTTTTTTTTTTTTTAAGAGATGTGGTCTCGCTCTTCCTCAGGCTGGTCTTGAACAATGAGCTCAGGCAATCCACCCACCTCAGCCTCCCAGAGTGCTAGGATTATAGGTGTGAGGCACCTTGCTCAGCTTTCAGTCTGTTTCATAACGGTGGAGTTAACTGCTATCAGCAAATGGACAGTAAACCTTATCTCTTAGAGCCAAATGGTTACATTCCAGAGTAGGGGCCTAGGTTAATGGAAAACAGTAACTGAGTAACACAGAGAAATCAGGATTGATTTTGAATCCTGCCTGTGTTTATCAAAAGACAGAAAACTCCAGGTTACAAACTCAGACTGATCTTCCCCCTTTAATTTCTGAGATAGGGTCTTGCTGTTGCCCAGACTAGACTGCACCTCTAACTCCTGGGCTCAGTGATTTTCCTGCCTCAATCTCCAGAATAGCGGGGACTTATCCCATTGTTTTAATATAGATATAGCTTAGAGGTATTGTTGATTTTGTTTCAGACCACAATACAGCAAATATTACAATAATACAAGCCACATAAATTGTTTGGTTTCCCAGTCCACAAAAATTATGTTTAAATTGTCCTATAGTCTATTACATGTGCAATAACATTATGTCTAAACACAAAAATTATGTACTTAAAAAATATTTTACTGATTAAAAATGCAAACAATCATCTGAGCCTTCAGTGAGTCATTTTTTTGCTGGTGGATGGTCTTGCCTTGATGGTTGCTGACTGATCAGCATGGTGGTTGCTAAAGTTTGAGGTGGCTGTGGCAGTTTCTTAAAATCAGGCAACAATGAAGTTGTTGACTTCTTTTCACAAAAGGTTGTTTCTCTTCAGCATGTGATGCTATATGATAACATTTTACCCATAAAACTTCCTTCAAAATTGGAGCCAATCTTCTCAAACTCTGCTGCTGTCTTATCAACTTAGTTTATCTTACATTCTAAAGTGGCTCACACTTGTAATCCTAGCACTCTGGGAGGCCGAGGCGGGTGGAATGCCTGAGCTCACAGGTTGGAGATCAGTCTGAGTCAGAGCAAGACCTCATCTCTAAAAAACAGCTGGGCATTGTGGCAGGTGCCTGTAGCCCCAGCTACTTTGGAGGCTGAGGAAAGAGAATTGCTTAAGCCCAACAGTTTGAGGTTGCTGTGAGCTATGACGCTATAGCACTCTACGGAGGGTGACATATTGAAACTGTCTCAAAAAAAAAAAATCCTTTGTCATTTCCACAATGTTTCTTTATCAGGAGTAAATTCCATCTCAAGAAACCATTTTCTTTGCTCCTCCACAAAAAGCAACTCCTCATCTATTCAAATTTAATGAGGTTGCAGCAATTCTGCCATGTGTTCAGGCTCTACTTATAATACTAAATCCTCTTGCTATGTTTGCCATTTATGTGGTTATCTCCTGCACTGGTCTTGGACCCCTCAAAATTATCCATTAGGTTTAGAGTCAACTTCATCCAAATTCATGTTAATATTGGTATTTTGACCTCCTCCCATGAATTATGGCTATTTTTAATGCCTTCTAGGAGGGTGAATCCTTTGCATAAAAGTTTCAATTTAGTTTGCCTCAATCCATTAGAGGAATTGCAATCTATGGCAGCTAGAGCCTTATGGAATGAATTTTTTTAAGTAATATGACTTGAACACTGTGCCCAGGCACAGTGACTCATGCTGGTAATCCTAATACTCTGGGAGACCGAGGTGAGAGGACTGCTTGAGCCTAGGAGTTCAATACCAGTCTGAACAAGCGTGAGACCCTGGGCCCTGTGGGTCTCAAGGTGGGTGTCTGTAGTCCTAGCAGTCTAGCCTGTACAAGAGAGTGAAACTGTCTTTAAAACAAACAAAATGGCTCAGTGCCTGTAGCACAGTGGTTACCGGTGCCAGCTACATGCACCAAGGCTGGCGGGTTCAAGCCTGGATTTAGGCCTGCTAAACAACAACAACGGCAACAAGAAAATAGCTGGGCATTGTGGTGGGCACCTGTAGTCCCAGCTACTTGAGAAGTTGAGGCAAGAGAATCAGTGAGCCCAAGAGTTGGAGGTTGCTCTGAACTATGATGCCATGGCACTCTACCAAGGGCAACATAGTGAGAGTCTGTCTCAAAAAAACCAAAAACAAAACCAAAAACCCTACTTGGACATTGAAATGACTCCTTGACCCAGGGACTGCAGAAAAAAATGTATTTAGCAGGCATGAAAACAACATTAATCTCCTTGTACATCTTCATCAGAGCTCTTGGGTGGTTAGCAGGTACATTGTCAATGAGTAGAAATACTTTGAAAAGCATCCTTTTTTTCTGAGAAGGTCTCAAAATTGGGCATAAAATAGTAAGCTGGCCTATAAAAAGTGCTGGCTTTCTAGGCTTTGTTGTTTGACTTATAGAGCACAGGCAGAGAAGAAAATTTAGCATAATTTCTAAGGGCCATAGGATTTTCACAATTGTAAATGAACATTAGCTTCCACTCAAAGTACGAAATATATTACCCTACAACAAGAGTACGCCTGTCTTTTTTTCTTTTTTAGAGACAGAGTCTCACTTTATGAATGAATTTTTGAGCCTACAGTAGAGTGCGGTGGCGCCACAGCTCACAGCAACCTCCAGCTCTTGGACTGAGATGATTCTCTTGTCTCAGCCTCCCAAGTAGCTGGGACTACAGGCGCCTGCTACAATGCCCGGCTATTTTTTGGTTGCAGTTTGGCCAGGGCCGGGTTTGAACCTGCTGACCCTCGGCATATGGGGCCAGGCCACAGGCGCCACCAGTAAGCCTGTCTTTTGAAGCCAGGCACTGACTTTTCTCTAGCTATCAAAGTCCTAGATGGCATCTCCTTCTAACAGAAGGCAGTTTTTTTTTTTTTTTTTGAGACAGAGCCTCATGCTGTCACCCTGGATAGAGTGCAGTGGCATCACAGCTCACAGCAACCTCCAACTCCTGGGCTCAAGCGAGTCTCCTGCCTCCACCTCCCAAGTAGCTGGGACTACTGGCGCCCGCCACAACGCCTGGCTATTTTTTTTTTGGTTGCAGCCACCATTGTTGTTTGGCGGGCCCGGGCTGGATTGGAACCCGCCAGCTCAGGTGTACGTGGCTGGCGCCTTAGCCCGTTGAGCCACAGGCGCCGAGCTTTGTTTACAGAAGGCAGTTTTGTTTACATGGAAAAATCTGTTTAGTGCAGCCACCTTCATCATAGATCTGCTGGATAAACCTGCTGCGTCTCCATCAGCACTTGCTGCTTCAATTGCTCTTTTATTAGGTAGAAGGATTCTTTCCTTAAACATCACGAACCAAACCCTACTACTTTCTAAGTTTTTTTCCGCAGTATCCTTACCTCTCTCGGTCCTCTCAGAATTAGAGTTATTAGGGCTTTGCTCTGGATTAGGCTTTTTTTTTTTGAGACAGAGCCTCACGCTGTCACCCTGGATAGAATGCTGTGGCATCAGCTCACAGCAACCTCCATTCCTGAGCTCAAGCGAGTCTCCTGCCTCTGCCTCCCAAGTAGCTGGGACTACAGGCGCCTGCCAGAACGCCCGGCTATTTTTTTGGTTGCAGCCATTGTTGTTTGGCGGGCCCAGGCTGGATTCGAACCCGCCAGCTCAGGTGTTTGTGGCTGGCACCTTAGCCGCTTGAGCCACAGGAGCCGAGCCAGTGTCAATTGTTTTTATTTTTAATTTTTTTTTTTTGTATTTTGAAATTTTTTATTTTTTATTTAATTTTTTTAAAATTATTTTTTATTAAATCATAACTGTACATTGATGCATTTGTGGGATTCAGGGTACATATATTTTTAAAACGGGGATCACATTATGCATTTTGTTTTGCAATTGCTTTTTCCTCCCTTTTATTTTGAGTTTGTTGTAGATTTCACAAGTTTCCAAAAAACGAGGAAAAAAAAAAAGTACAGAGAGGTTCAAGTTAACTTTCACCCAGTTTCCCTGATAACATCTTGTACAAATTTAGTAGAGAGGGTATTCAGAATTTACATTTTATTTTTTTAATTTTCTGAGACAGTTTCACTCTGTTGTCCAGGCTAGAGTGCCGTGGCATCATCACAGCTCATAGCAAATTCAAACTCTTGGGTTCAAATGATTCTCCTGCTTCGGCCTCCTGAGTAGCTGGAACTATAGGCACTGCCACAATGCCCAGCTAGTTTTTTCTATTTTTAGTAGAGACAGGGTCTCACTCTTGCTTAGGCTTATCTCAAACTCCTGAGCTCAAGCAATCCACTTGCCTTAGTCTTCTGGAGTGCTGAGATTACAGGAGTGAGCCACCATGCCTGGCCTAGAGTTTACATTTTATATGTTCTCATGCATTTGTGTGTGTTTAGTTGTATGCAATTTTGTCACACATGTAGAATCATGTAACCCACTGCAATCAAGATATGGAACTATTCCATGTCTTCATATTTCTTTATAACTACATCCCCTGCTCCCCTCAGTTCTGGCAACCACTTATCTACTCTTCATCTCTATACTTTTGCTGTTTCTTCTTCTTCTTCTTTTTTTTTAATTGAGACAGAGTCTCATTTTGTCACACTCAGTAGAATGCCATGGTGTCATAGCTTATAGCAACCTCAAACTCTTGGGCTCAAACGATTCTCTTGCCTCAGCTTCCCAAGTAGCTAGGACTGCTGGCGCCTGCCACAATGACTTGCTAATTATTTATTGTTGTTTAGCAGGCCCAGGTTGGGTTTGAACCCAGCAGCCCTGCAGCATGTGGCGTGTTGTAACCACTGAGCATCCAGGTGCCTAGCCACTTTTGCTGTTTTAAGAATGTTACATAATACTGGCTTTTCTCAGTTAACATTATTTTCTTGAGATCCACCTGAATCGTTACATGTATCAGTAGTTCAAGCATGGACCTTCCCTCTGAGTCTTTGCAGACAGTATCTATATGGTATTGCATAAAATGGATGTATCAATTAATTATGTAACATCTTTTAATTATGCACATTTCTAGTGGCATCTGAGAATACAATTGGCCCTCTGTATCTGCAGATTCTGCAGCAGCAGATATAAGCAACTACTAATCGAAAATGTTTTTTGGAGGGAATCCTCAGGCAAAGTTTCTAAAAAAAATTTGAGGATAGGGCTGCGCGTAGGGCTCCGGCCTCATATACCGAAGGTGGCAAGTTCAAACCTAGCCTCGGCCGAACTGCAAAACAAAAAAATAGCTGGGTGTTGTGGCGGGCGCCTGTAGTCCCAGCCTCTCAGGAAGCTGAGGCAAGAGAATCGCCTAAGCTCAGGCGTTGGAAGTTGCTGTGAGCTGTGTGATGCCATGGCACTCTTCCGAGGGTGATAAAGTGAGATTCTGTCTCTATTGAAAAAAAAAAAAAAAGAGGCTCGGCACCTGTGGCTCAACAGGCTAGGGCGCCAGCCACGTACACCTGAGCTGGCGGGTTCGAATCCAGTCCAGGCCTGCCAAACAACAATGATGGCTGCAACCAAAAAATGGCCAGGTGTTGTGGCGGGCGCCTGTAATCCCAGCTACTTGGGAGGCAGAGGCAGGAGACTTGCTTGAGCCCAGGAATTGGAGGTTGCTGTGAGCTGTGATGCCACAGCACTCTATCGAGGGTGACAGTTTGAGGCTCTGCCTCAAAAAAAAAAAAAAGGGGGTGATAAAAACAATAAATCATAACGATAGTAAAAAATACATACAAAAATACAGTGTAACACCTATTTATGAACATTTACAGTGTAATAGGTATTATAATTAAGAGATGATTTAAAGTTACAAGAGAATATGCATATATGCATATGCAAATGGTATACCTTTTTTTTTTAAATCAGGAACTTGAATACCCAGTGATTTTGGTATCTGAGCAGCATCTTGGAATCAATCCCCTGTGGATACCAAGGGATAACAACAGGCAGTCCCTGAGTTACAAACATCCAATTTATATACAACTTGCACTTACAAATGGAGGCTATTACAGGTAACAGGTGTATGTACCTGTTCCAATCTATATACAAATTCAACTTAAGAACAAACCTACAGAACTTACCTCATTCACAAGACTGCCTGTATATTGAAAATTTAATACTACTTCACATCTAATACTACTTCGCATTAGTGAGTACTTTCAAAAATGTAGAAAAGCTAGACACAAGAGGGCTGAATAGCAACACATTTATGGTAAAACAGTTCTAACATGCACATTCTGGCACAAACCTTTCTCCTCTCTCACATACTCCTGCCCTCCCTCCATTCCATGACATTCATGGGCATTAAGCTAAGAAATGCTAAAAAAAACTGCATTTCCAATGGCAATTTCTGGAAGACAATGCTTTTTTTTATTGTTCGGGATTCAGTGAGGGTACAAGAAACCAGGTTATACTGATTGCATTTGTTAGGTAAAGCCCCTCTTACAATCGTGTTTTGCCCCCAAAAGATGTGGCACACACCAAGACCCCATCCGCCTTGCTCCTTCCCTCTCTCTGCTCTTCCTTTCCCCACTCCTCCCTCATTCTTTCTCTGCTCTCCTCTTCCCTCACCCCCACCGTGTCATTAATTGTCCTCATATCAAAATTGAGTACATGGGATTCATACTTTTCCATTCTTGTAATGCTTTACTAAGAATAATGTGTTCCACTTCCATCCAGGTTAATACAAAGGCTGCAAAGTCTCCATTTTTTTAATGGCTGAATAGTATTCCATAGTGTACATACACCACAGTTTGTTAATCCATTCACTTCTAGTTTTGATGTCTCCAATGAGGTAG